>CM065592.1:350881719-351000420 GCA_033119425.1 Bufotes viridis
GTCAGAGGAGGTTCCACACAAACCTCACAAAACACTACATAAACAAGCAAAATAGAATAAAAAGATCCTAATATAAAAAGATAAACAATATGCTGATGTATTGAAAAACAGACATAGTACAATCAGTACTGTAAAATCAGATCATGTCGCTTGTTGAGACCCTCTGGTTGCCGGGATCCCAATTGAAAGATCCAAAAGGCCTCTCTGTTAAGAAGTTTTCTTCTATAGTCTCCACCTCTAGGGGGTAGAGAGACCCTTTCAATACCCTGTACCTTTAATCCAGAGATATCACCCGCATGAACAACCGCAAAGTGCAAACTTGCAGCAGAAATATTGCGGTTCTCATGGTGTGGTATATCAGATATATGCTTGCGGATCCTGTTTTTCAGGGGATTAGTAGTACAACCCACATATTGCAAAGAACATACGTCACAAGTAATAAGATATACGACGTGTTTAGTGTTGCAGTTGATATACGATCGTATGTCATATTGTTTGCGATGTGCAGTCGATCTGAATATTTTATCTGTAACCATGTGTTATCACTATAGTGGTTCAAAAACCAATTGAGAGATACAAGGGCCAGTTCGTGTGGGATGCTGGTATAGAGAGAAGTAATATCTGCAGAAATCCACACCAAATTCTTATCCCATTCAAAATCTGTGAAAACTTGTAACACAGACCGAGAGTCTTTGATAAAACCCGGAATGAGGGGTATTAGAGGCTGGAGGAGGGAATCCACCCACTCACAGAAACGCTCACAATAGGAGCCAATTCCAGCCACAATAGGTCTGAGTGGGGGAGGGAATGTATCTTTGTGGACCTTCGGAAGTGCATGGAATATGGGGGATACCGGATGTTCCACAAAGATATAATCCCTCTCTTTAATGCTGAGACAGCCAGTGGATACTCCCAGATCAAGGATACTATCCATTTTTGTTTGAAAAACTCGTAGGGGGTCACTGGATAAACGAGTGTAGATTTTAGTGTCTTGTAACATATTCATGATTAAATGTTTATACAATCCCGTATCCATTATAACCACTGCCCCACCTTTATCAGCCTCCTTAATTATGATGTCCTTCCTATCCCCTAATTCTTGAAGAGCCTGTTTTTCAACTGCCGTTAAATTAGAATGAGTTCCAGATTTGGTCGCATCATATAAAAAGCAGAGATCCCTTTCCACCAATTCCTGATACTTTTCTAATGCCACAGAACGAGACTGAATAGGATAAAAATCCCTATTGGACGTTCTGAAATATTTAGAGGAATTGGTGTGACCAGGGGTAATACCTGCAGTAGTCTGACTACATCATTGGTTAAAGCCTAAACTATTGCCTTTTGACTAAAGTTTAGGTTCCTTTTCAACATATGTCTGCTGTGCAGAGTACAGTGTCATGCTGCACTATTGTACCCACTAAAAACTAGAGTCAGTTGGGTGTTCTTTAGATAAATTGGTCTGCCATATCTTTCATGGTTTCAGTGTGAATGGAGCCTTATTTTTATATAATTTGTAATTATTATAATAATCATTAGAAATTAGTGATTTCTCAAAAATTCGATTTGAATGGTTCGCCGAATTTCCCAAAAAGATTTGATTGGATCCGAATTTATTTGTAATGACTCACTTTAAAAAACAGCTATTTCCTGGCTGCAGAGAGCCTGTATAGTGATGTAGAACACTATGCCTCGCTGAAACATGCATAGGGAGTCCGCTGTGCTAGTAAAACAGTACTTTGAGTCAGTATGACACGCACATGACAGTCGTCACTCTTAGAATAACTTCACACTATATTTATGTGGTCAGTTACTGGCCCAAAACTGACCAAATAACTCAAGTGTGAACTTAGCCTTACAGGTCAATGTTAGCGTCAGGTATAAACAACCATACAGTGGCCCAAAATTCTACTATAGAGTGAAGACGCACACTCCTTTTACACTGTCGTCAGCTGATTCCACATAGACTTCTACACAACCTGTTCTGTTACACGCTCAAACAAGTAGTGCCCCCATGACCGAGTGGAGAGGTTAGCAACGGCATGAGGAGTCAAAACAGTGGCCCAGTCACAGAGTGGTGAGGTGGCAACAGCATGAGGAGTCAACACAGTGGCCAAGTTACAGAGAGGGAAGATCGCAACAGCATGAGAAGCCAACACAGTGTCACAGTCACAGAGTGGTGAGGGTGGGAATTGCATGAGGAATTGCATGAGTAGTCAACACAGTGGCCCAGTCACAGAGTGGTGAGGGTGTTAATCACATGACTCATAAACACAGTGGCCCAGTCACAGAGTGGTGAGGGTGGGAATCACATGAGGAATTGCATAAGTCGTCAACACAGTGGCCCAGTCACAGAGTGGTGAGGGTGGAAATCACATGAGGAATAACATGACTCATCAACACAGTGGCACAGTAACAGAGTGGTGAGGGTGGGAATCGCATGAGGAATCGCATGAGTCGTCAACACAGTGGCCCAGTCACAGAGTGGTAAAGGTGGGAATCGCATGACTCATCAACACAATGGCCCAGTCACAGAGTGGGGAGGGTGGAAATCACATGAGGAATCGCATGAGTTGTCAACACAGTGGCTCAGTCACAGAGTGGTGAGGGTGGGAATCGCATGAGGAATCGCATGAGTAGTCAACATAGTGGCCCAGTCACAGAGTGGTGAGGGTGGGAATCACATGACTCATCAACACAGTGGCCCAGTCACAGAGTGGTGAGGGTGGGAATCGCATGAGTTATCAACACAGTGGCCCAGTCATAGAGTGGTGAGAGTGGGAATCGCATGACTCATCAACACAGTGGCGCAGTCACAGAGTGGTGAGGGTGGGAATCGCATAAGGAATCGCATGAGTTATCAACACAGTGGCCCAGTCATAGAGTGGTGAGAGTGGGAATCGCGTGACTCATCAACACAGTGGCACAGTCACAGAGTGGTGAGGGCGGGAATCGCATGAGGAATCGCATGACTTATCAACACAGTGGCCCAGTCACAGAGTGGTGAGGGTGGGTTTTGCATGACTTATCAACACAGTGGCCCAGTCACAGAGTGGTGAGGGCGGGAATCGCATGAGTTATCAACACAGTGGCCCAGTCATAGAGTGGTGAGAGTGGGAATCGCATGACTCATCAACACAGTGGCACAGTCACAGAGTGTTGAGGGTGGGAATCGCATGACTCATCAACACAGTGGCCCAGTCACAGAGTGGTGAGGGTGGGAATTGAATGAGGAATCGCATGAGTCATCAACACAGTGGCCCAGTCACAGAGTGGTTTCTGGTGGGAATCGCATGAGGAATCGCATAAGTTGTCAACACAATGGCCTAGTCACAGAGGAGTGAGGGTGGTAATCGCATTACTCATCAACACAGTGCCCCAGTCACAGAGTGGTGAGGGTGGGAATCGCATGAGTAATTGTATGAGTGGATTAGTCACAGAGTGGTGAGTGTGGAAATCGCATGAGTTGTCAACACAGTGGCCCAGTCACAGAGGGGTGAGGGTAGGAATCGCATGAGTTGTCAACACAGTGGATTAGTCACAAAGTGGTGAGGGTGGAAATCGCATGAGTTGTCAACACAGTGGCCCAGTCACAGAGGGGTGAGGGTGGGAATCGCATGAGGAATTGTACGAGTCGTCAACACAGTGGATTAGTCACAGAGTGGTGAGGGTGGAAATCGCATGAGGAATTGTATGAGTCGTCAACACATTGGATTAGTCACAAAGTGGCGAGGGTGGAAATCGCATGAGTTGTCAACACAGTGGCCCAGTCACAGAGGGGTGAGGGTGGGAATCGCATGACTCATCAACACAGTGGTCCAGACACAGAGTGGGGAGGGTGGGAATTGCATGAGGAATTGTATGAGTCGTCAACACAGTGGATTAGTCCCAGAGTGGTGAGGGTGGAAATCGCATGAGTTGTCAACACAGTGGCCCAGTCACAGAGGGGTGAGGGTGGGAATCGCATGAGTTGTCAACACAGTGGCCCAGTCACAGAGTGGTGAGGATGGGAATCACATGACTCATCAACACAGTGGCCCAGACACAGAGTGGGGAGGGTGGAAATTGCATGAGGAATCGCATGAGTCGTCAACACAGTGGCCCAGTCACAGAGTGGTGAGGGTGGGAATCGCATGAGGAATCAACACAATGGCCCAGTCACAGAGTGGTGAGGGTGGGAATCGCATGACTCATCAACACAATGGCCCAGTCACAGAGTGGTGAGGGTGGGAATCGCATGACTCATCAACACAATGGCCCAGTCAAAAAGTGGTGAGGGTAGAAATCGCATGACTCATCAACACACTGGCCCAGTCAAAGAGTGGTGAGGGTGGGAATCGCATGAGGCTTTGCATGAGTTGTCAACACAGTGCCCCAGTCACAGAGTGGTGAGGGTGGGAATCGCATGAGGAATTGTATGAGTCATCAACACAGTTGATTAGTCACAGAGTGGTGAGGGTGGAAATCGCATGAGTTGTCAACACAGTGGCCCAGTCACAGAGGGGTGAGGGTGGGAATCGCATGAGTTGTCAACACAGTGGCCCAGTCACAGAGTGGTGAGGGTGGGAATCGCATGACTCATCAACACAATGGCCCAGTCACAGAGTGGTGAGGGTAGGAATCGCATGAGGAAATCGCATGACTCATCAACACACTGGCCCAGTCACAGAGTGGTGAGGGTGGGAATCGCATGAGGCTTTGCATGAGTTGTCAACACAGTGGCCCAGTCACAGATTGGTGAGGGTGGGAATAACATGAGGAATCACATGACTTATCAACACAGTGGCCCAGTCACAGAGTGGTGAGAGTGGGAATCGCATGACTCATCAACACAGTGACCCAGTCACAGAGTGGTGAGGGTGGGAATCGCATGAGTTTTTAACACAGTTGGTGAGGGTGGGAATCGCATTAGGAATCGCATAAGTTATCAACACAGTGGCCCAGTCACAGAGTGGTGAGGGTGGGAATCGCATGACTCATCCACATTGTGGCCCAGTCACAGAGTGATGAGGATGGGCATCGCATGAGGAATTGTATGAGTCGTCAACACAGTGGATTAGTCACAGAGTGGTGAGGGTGGAAATCGCATGAGTTGTCAACACAGTGGCCCAGTCACAGAGGGGTAAGGGTGGGAATCGCATGAGTTGTCAACACAGTGGCCCAGTCACAGAGTGGTGAGGGTGGGAATCGCATGACTCATCAACACAATGGCCCAGTCACAGAGTGGTAAGGGTAGGAATCGCATGAGGAAATCGCATGACTCACCAACACACTGGCCCAGTCACAGAGTGGTGAGGGTGGGAATCGCATGAGGCTTTGCATGAGTTGTCAACACAGTGGCCCAGTCACAGATTGGTGAGGGTGGGAATAACATGAGGAATCACATGACTTATCAACACAGTGGCCCAGTCACAGAGTGGTGAGAGTGGGAATCGCATGACTCATCAACACAGTGACCCAGTCACAGAGTGGTGAGGGTGGGAATCGCATGAGTTTTTAACACAGTTGGTGAGGGTGGGAATCGCATTAGGAATCGCATGAGTTATCAACACAGTGGCCCAGTCACAGAGTGGTGAGGGTGGGAATCGCATGACTCATCCACATTGTGGCCCAGTCACAGTGTAATGAGGATGGGAATTGCATGAGGAATCGCATGAGTCATCAACACAGTGGCCCAGTCACAGAGTGGTGAGGGTGGGAATTACATGAAGAATCTCATGAGTTGTCAACACAGTGGCCCAGTCACAGAGTGGGTATGGCATTTTCCCCTAACCACTCTGTGCTGACTGCCTGCTACCGCTGCTTCCGTGAACCCATGCACTGCTACCTTTTTCTGGACAGGTAGGCTCCTGCGTAGCAGGCGGTTTACCCTGGGCACCTTTGGCTATAGATCTCATACTGCTACCACTCTGCTGACTCACGGCCACGCTACCACCCTGCTGGTTAAATATCAACTAAATACACCCCAAAACTGTTTGAATCAGACTGCACTTTCAGTAAAGAAGCAAGGATGAATGGAAGTAGTTATATATCAACTAAATACACCCCAAAACTGGTTGTATCAGACCGCACTTTCAGTAAAGAAGCAAGGGTGAATGGAAGTAGTTATATATCAACTAAATACACCCCAAAACTGGTTGAATCAGACCGCACTTTCAGTATAAAAGCAAGGGTAAATGGAAGTAGTTATATATCAACTAAATACAACCCAAAACTGGTTGTATCAGACCACACTTTTAACCCAATAACAGAAGTTAGGATTACAGGAATTACTGATGTATTAAAATGCAAACAACCTAAAATCCGTAGTAATAGATCACTTTTAGTAGCCCCAATTAGTGCAGCAAGGTGTAATAGAATAGCTCCTATTACACAGGCTATACACTTTCCTATTGGTCCCTACTCTCTCCCTATAGTGTGGATAATGCCTCCCTATTATATCCCTACACTATGAATAATCTTTTCCTGAACCTCTCAATAGTTTTTTTGTGAAAAAAGTATTTTCTAATCACTGTCCCTAGTGCCTGTCACATCTCTCCCTGCTCTAAGTTCACTATAAAATGGCAGAGACCGAGCAGGCTGAGACTTTTAATAGGGCTGTGACATCACAGGGGCTGGCTGCATGCATGGCATTGTGGGTGATCCCTCGTTCCCGGGCTTCGTACTTTCTCCTTCTAACATATGCAGCAGCCATTTTAGAAAAAATGTGATTCATTACCACGAAGTGCGAGGAAATTCGACTTTGGGACGAATCAAATTTTTCCTGAAATTCACATAGAATTCCACTTCGTCAACTTCGATTCGCTCATTTCTAATTATAATAAGCTGCAGTAATGACCATCTTCTGCATACTTGCCATTGAGTGAGAAAACAGGTCTGGGCAGCGGCTAGAAACACTAGGAACTTCTTGTTCTTGTGCAGATAAGTGTGCTCGCCTTCTATACCAAGTAGGAACTGAGCTGCAGTAACCCAGCATGACCACTAGAGCTGTCTTCTTCTAGCTCCATCTACTGTGTTAATTCAGATACTGGGTGGCTGCTCAGAACAGCTCGATGTCGGACCCGTACCAATCTGATATTCATCAACTATCCTGAGAATAGGTTATTAAAGAGGACCTTTCACTGGTCCACAGTTTATCAGTTAATGGTATGTACATTGAGAGCGGCACCCAGGGATGTCCCTGCACTTACTTGTATCCCTGGGTGCCGCTCCGTTCATCCTCTGTAGCCCCCGGTACCGCGCTCCTGCTGCTTAATTTTGCCTGGGGCGGAGACTTCTCTTCTGCCCTGGCGTCTTCTTCTCCCAGGGCTGGAGCGCTGCTATCGCAGCGCTCAGCTCATATCCTGAATATGAGCTGAGCGCTGCGATTTGCCAGCGCTTCAGCCTTGGGAGAAGAAGACGCCAGGGCAGAAGAAGAAGTCTCCGCCCAGGCAAAATTACAGCAGCAGGAGCCGGTACCGGGGCTACAGAGGATGAACGGAGCGGCACCCAGGGATACAAGTAAGTGCAGGGACATCCCTGGGTGCCGCTCTCAATGTACATACCATTAACTGATAAACTGTGGACCAGTGAAAGGTCCTCTTTAACATCTAGAACCTAACTTAACTATAACCGGAGTTAACCCCTTTAACACCGAGTATAGTTAGCAACTTAATATTCAGAGTATTTCTTTTTTTTTTTTTTTTTTTTACATATTCTTAGCTCATTTGTTCTTCTGCAGTGCAGGATTAATCTATTGCTGTGGGTTTATTTAAATACACAGAGAAATATTTAGCCAGTATTAGGGTCCTGTTAGCCAGGCAAATATTTTAAGAAGAGGTAAGCGACAATTTACCAAGTCGATTACATGCAAAAGACGTTTAATATCACAAAACAATAAATGCTAAAATTATTTTTGCTATTTTCTCGTTATTATCATCGTTGCTTGTTTGCCCCTATAGAATTTACATCACTAACGACTGGACGATTTATGATTACACGAGATGACATGGAGGCGAATAATGATAATTAATTAGAGAGGCAGATTTGTCCAGAAAACCAGGAGTCACCTGTGATAGGACAGGGAAGACTAATGGGTTAGCCCACGCTAGGGCTTCGCCAGACAAAGGTGAAATCCTAAATGCCAACTTAGTCTGGTCAGTGGGAAACTGGTGGGACAGCTATTTACAGTGGTTTGATTTATGAATCTTTGGCATAGGTTGGGATTATAATAAGGAGGGGCTGACAACCGAGGACAAAAACCTCTAGTGGGAACAACATAAGGAGATGGTACAGGTGCTAGGACTGCTACTGCTGCTGTTGTTGTCAGAGTGTTCAGGTGGGCATACACATTGTGCAAGTATGCCATTAATTGCTCCTATTCTGGTGGGTCCCTGGTTTAACTCCTATACAGGGATTTGGTCTTTGCTACAGGAAGGCCACCTTTTGAGATAGTCCCGATGTAATTGGCAGCTGACACACGAGGGTCAGACACCAGTGCGAAGAACCAATGGGACAGGCAATAATCATGGTCAGGAGACAGGCTAAGGTCAGGGTAGCCAGAGTTCGTGTGTATTAGTGAAACTAGTCCAAAGTCAGGGCAGGCAGCAATGGTTTAATACAGTAGTAAGGCTATAGTCAGGGCAGCAGCAGATGTTCAAAATCAACAAACAGACAAAGAATTGGTACAAGGGCAGACAAACAGATAAGCACACCTTCACTGGAACCTAAAGCTCAGGCACTATCCCCAGAAGTGACCTGCGATAGGATGGGAAAGACTAAGAGTGTGTACACACTGGCCCTTTATGAGTTGGGGAGTGTGCGAGCCCTAAGGATGGGAAACTGGAAGGAGAGTGCAGGCTCTGGCCTGAAACAGAGAAGTGGGACAGAAGTAGGCACATGGAAAGCCAACCCCCAGACTCTCTGCAGGGGGCAAAAGAGAGCATATGGGTCCAGACTGACAGAAAAGCAAGATGCAGAGCAGGGTAAGAGAAGCGTTTCCAATGCTTGCTCAGGAGAGTAGGGCAGCGTCAGGCACAGGTCCCCATCGTAACATCTAGAAATGCCAACGTATGGTTAGGTTGTCATATCCACGGCAAGTGAACACTAGTAATTTTGTGAGATTAGGAAATGGGGTCTGTGTGACTTTTGTCCATAGACTGTGTCTGGTATTGGAGCACCAGAAAAAAAAAAATACAGCACCCACCATAAGATTTAGTTGCAAAGTCCGATGCGAGCCCTTGGATCTGTGTCCAACTGCTCCTTTGAAAATCCACGTAAAAGAATGAAGGCAGCATCCCAAATAGTGAAACAATTGTGTTTTTAATCCATAAGTGGCAAACCAGTAGCAGACAACCCAGATACATGCAACATTTTGGCTACTTCTTCGCCTTCTTTAAAGCTAAGAAGTACCCGAAGGCTAAGAAGAAGGCGAAGACGTTTTTGAATCGTTGCATGTATCAGGGCTTCCCGGGGGTAGGGCTAATATTGCCGATTTTACCAACTCAAATGTTGGTAAGTATGTGAGATATAAATATCCATATCATGTACTTATTCTCTGCTTGCAAAGAAAAAATATGACAACACTACTTAGCATATTTCTAACCTCATAGCTGAGGATCTGAAGGACATTTGCATCAAAACAATTCTCTTAGCGTTATGGATCCATTGATTACAAATCAGGACGTGTAAGTGGTAATGTTGGGCCAAACCCAAAGGGCATTATTCTGGCACCTCCCTAATATTCACCCTTTAACCTCTATACAGGATTGTGGACTTCACTTCGGGTTAGCGACCAGACCGCTATCTCCTGAAGATGGTCCTGGTATACTTGGAAACTGACCCCAAGACTTAGTAGCACATGCAGGATCAAAAAACGCACAAAACCACTAGTACAGTCTGAACAGAAACTATGACTAAAACATAGGTCTCTTGAACACCACAACAGGCAGACTGGAACAAGAGCAGAAACACCAGACTGGACATGAACAGAACTAAACTGAGACCAAACAAGCAGGGAACACAGACAAACTATGCCAGGAACACAGACAGGTTAATTTCAGACATGACAACAGACACAGATCAGACATACAGACTGTCAAGGACTGGACAGAGAAAAGAGCAACAGAAACAGATACATGAACTGTAGCTTAGCCAAGGGGAGGGATACATAGACAGAACATATAGCTGAGCTCAGTAGCCCAAAACACTTGCAAGTGCACAATGATCATCATGTCTGTATAGCATGGAGTTGCATACATCCAATGCATCTATTTACCTCATGGGTACACCACAAATGTGGTGTGAACACAGTCTCAGATGAAACTCTAACAATCTGGTTATATATTGTGTTGACTACTCCTTGGCATTAGTGCATATATGAGACTGGTCTAACGAATGTGTCAAGCACTATGGAAACATTAGGCTGATCATATATCAGCAGAATGTACTGCACTATGTAAGGGTGCCATTACAGATACTTGTCGATACTCCTATTAGCTAAAACAGCACAAATGCAGGCTGCTATATATACATTCAGCAGTCACAGCTCTCGTTCTCTTTGTTATCAACCAGTTTTACTATTTTGCCACTCAGATGAGTGCGAGTGGCAATCTCTTGTACAAGCAACGGAAGATAGTAAACACGCTATAATGATTCCCATAAAGATGCCAGCTGCAAGAAGACTTTCAGTGAAGTAGATGCTAGGGATGTGCTTTTAGGTAATTTATTGAATGTAGCTTGATAAAGGATGATGATGATGATGGTAGATGTAAAAGGAAAATCCTCTCTCCAGCAATGTAATGCATGTCTAAAAAAAAAAAAGGAAAATACTTTAGGGAACAAGTTGTGAGGAGGAGGAGTTACAGGATAAATGACATGAAATATACAACCATAGATAACTTACATAAACCAAATGTAAAAACAGCCTCTGGATGACAACACAGTACTAAGTATAGTGGTTAACAGATATAACGCAATACAATTATGATGGATTCTAGACAAGAGCCATAGCTGGGACAGCATACTCCTCATCTGAAATCCTGGGAGTTCACTATATGAACTGACATAGGCGTGCGCAGCTTATTGCATTAGGGTGTGCACCCTAAAGCACAAACACACAAGCCATGCGCGTGTATGTATGTATGTATATATTATATACACATACAGACACACACTATATATATATATATATATATATATATATATACACACAAATACACTCTGCATACATACATACAGACCCGCACTATCAATATAAACAAGGGAGAAGAGATCATTTTAAACTTACCCGTATTTTTGCCCTATAAGACACTCCAGCCCATAAGACACACCTAGGTTTTAGAGGGGGACAATAAGAAAAATATATTTTTCATTACAACTGAGGTCAGACCACCAATCAGACCCCCAATGTTAATCAGACCTCAGCTGACAGCCCCAAAAAGACCCATAATCTTAATAAGACCCCAATAAGACCTCAGATCAGACCCAAATGTGAATGACCCCCAATCAGACCTCAGATAAGAGCCCCAGTGCCTCATATCAGCCCCCAATGTCCCCAGCAGCCTCTCTTCATCCCGCCAGTGCCCCTCTTCATCCCGCCAGTGCCTCATATCAGCCCCCAGTGCCCCTCTATAGCCCCCAGCAGCCTTTCTTCAGCCCCCAGTGCCTCATATAATCCCACCCAAATGTGAATGACCCCCAATCAGACCTCAGATAAGAGCCCCAGTGCCTCATATCAGCCCCCAATGTCCCCCAGCAGCCTCTCTTCATCCCGCCAGTGCCCCTCTTCATCCCGCCAGTGCCCCTCTTCATCCCGCCAGTGCCTCATATCAGCCCCCAGTGCCCCTCTATAGCCCCCAGCAGCCTTTCTTCAGCCCCCAGTGCCTCATATAATCCCCCAGTGCCCCTCTTCAGCCCGCCAATGCCCCTCTTCAGCCCCACAGTGCCTCATATCAGCCCCACAGTGCCTCATATCAGCCCCCCAGTGCCCCTCTTCAGCTCCCCAGCAGCCCTCTCTTCAGCCCCCCAGTGCCTCATATTACCCCCAGGGCCCCTCTTCAGTCCCTCAGTGCCTCATATCAGCCCCCCAGTGCCTCACATCAGCCCCCCAGTGCCTCACATCAGCCCCCCAGTGCCTCACATCAGCCCCCCAGTGCCTCACATCAGCCCCCCAGCAGCCTCACATCAGCCCCCCAGCAGCCTCAAATCAGCCCCCCAGCAGCCTCTCTTCAGCCTCCAGTGCCTCATAACAGCTCCCCAATACCCCTTTTCAGCCACCCAGTGCCTCATATCAGCCCCCCAGTGCCCCTCTTCAGCCCCCAGCAGCCTCTCTTTAGCCCCCAGCAGCCTCTCTTTAGCCCCCAGCAGCCTCTCTTCAGCCCCCAGC
Source organism: Bufotes viridis (assembly GCA_033119425.1). Lineage (NCBI taxonomy): Eukaryota > Metazoa > Chordata > Amphibia > Anura > Bufonidae > Bufotes > Bufotes viridis. The sequence goes on from CM065592.1 coordinate 350,894,081, forward strand.
AGCCTCTCTTCAGCCCCCAGTGCCACTCTTTAGCCCCCAGTGCCACTCTTTAGCCCCCAGTGCCACTCTTTAGCCCCCAGTGCCACTCTTCAGCCCCCAGCGCCTCAAATCAGCCCCCAACAGCCTCTCTTTAGCCCCCAGTGCCTCTATCACCCCCACCCCCAAAAAACAAAAAAAACAAAAAAAAAAACACTTACCATTCCTGCTCTGGACGCCGCCGCCCCTCACCGCCCACACTCGGTAATCTTCTTGTACAGTATGCTGTGTGGGCGTGTACAGTGTGAGGTCACAGCATGGCCTCACACTGTGCGCAGCCTTCACAGTGCTGAGGACCAGGAAGGAAGAGGTAAGTATAATGCTTTCAGCGCTTACCGGTGTTCCATGAACAAACCTTAAATCGTTAGGTTTGCTAATGATTTAAGGTTTGTACATGGAACACCGGCACGGCACTGACAGCTTGATTAGGGTGTGCCCGGCACACCCCGTGCACACGCCTTTGTGAACTGACATTAAAGGGTTATTCCCATCTGAGACATTGGGAGCATATCGCTACGATATTCCCCCAATGTCTAATAGGTGCGGTCACTGCTCTATTCCTTCTATGGGGCATACGGAACTAGCCGAACTAGCACTCGGGTATTTTTGGCACTGTCATAGGAATGAGTGGAGGGCAGCCACGCGTGCACGGTGCACCCTCCGCGACTTTCCGAGCTCCGTTCTGAGCATAGCCTATCCTACCGATATTCCTCCAATGTCTAAGATGGGAATAACCCTTTAGGGAGTAATGTCTGTCTGATGTTCATCTGTTCTTTGCATAATCAAACGGATCACAGCTTTGTATGGAGAAGCCGCACTAGGCTAGCCGTTGTCCAGTAGTTATGGTTCAGTTACATATACAAGGATAAATATTTAAGTTGACTGAAAATACTGTGAAGGTTCCTCTTAGCTTTACATAATGACACATATCACAAATTATGTATATGAAAAAGCACAATTCAACCTGATCCTGAGTGGCACATCAAAAGAAAAGAGAAAAAAAAAAAAAAAGAGCAAACTAATTATTCACATAAAACACTTTATTATTGGCAAATCCTAGATTTGTGCAAAGATATTCAATTTGTTGGCAGATAGTGGTGGTAGTAGTATACATTGAATCACAGCATTAATAAGCCGAGAAATTCACTTATCAAAAGGTATATTTTTCGCTTCAGAAAGATACTACTGCAATCCCACCTCAAATGCTGGGTTAGTCCCCACTTATTGTCTGTACTTATACTTAAATTGGTATTTAACATTGTACAATTACTCCATGACTGTTAACCCCTTAGTGACCACCAATTTGCCTTTTTACGCTGGTCACAAAGGAGCCTTAGGCTAGGCTGTTGCCTTTTTACAGAGGTCTAGCCTAAGAGCTGCTCGGGTGTTAGCCAGAGATCTTCTATCTTAAGACAGCCGGGCTCCTGCTCTAATGGCCCGAATTGGCAGAGGCACCGATCCGTCAGTTTAACCCCTTAGATGGTGCTGTCAACAGAGATCGTGACAGCTAAATGGTTTCAGAGATAGGGAGCTCCCTCTGACAGCCATTGGTACAGCCATGAATGAAATTGTAGAGTGCCGATCTCTATACACAGCAGCTGGAGTCCAGTAAAGCCCCCCAGCTCTGCCCTCTGTGTATACTAGAGGCACAGCCTAACAGGTTTTGGGTAAGTATCGTACTGACAGCATAATACACTCTATTACTACAGTGTATTATGGAAGTGATCGGAAGATCTCATATAAAAGTCTCCGTTTGGGACAAATAAGTAGTAAAAAAGTCTTGTTAAAAACAAAAAATTCAAGTTAAAAACACAGACCTTTTTGTATTAAAGAATGCTTTTCAATGGAAAATTTTGAAAATTAAAATTCCCTAAAAAAAGCAGCCAAAAGTGTTATTTTTTGCTTACTAACCAACAAAAAACAAAATAAAAAGCAATCAATTTATCGTACACGCCCCCCAAATGATACCAATGAAAATAAAACCCTTCTCCATAAAACGTAAAAAAACCCTATATATATTTAGTATTGCTATATTGACCTAGAGATTATCATGTAATTTATGCCACAAAGTGAACGTTGCAAAATTTACATTTTAAAAGACAACGGCGGAATTGCTAGGTTTATTTCCATCCCCTTCAGAAAGAGTTAATAAAATGAAATCAATTAATAATGTGTACCCCAAAATGGTGGATTAAAAAACTACAACCAAAAAACTACCTGCCAAAAAACAAGCCTTCACAGGACTACATCAGCAGAAAAATAAATAAAAGTTATAGCTCTTGGAAGCTCTTGTTTATGCTATGAAAAGGGCATAAACATATAGAGTTGTGGCGCTATAAAATGACCTCAGGTCGAGACATGCGCTGTAGTCGCCCCTGAGGAAGCCTTGGAGCGAAACCCGGGTCGGGCAAGAGACTGGACGTGTCCGGATTTTATATTGAGATATGCTTTTATCGCTCCTGTGTCTGTGAGTATAATAAATCCTTGTGTGAGAAACATCACAAAGAGGGTCCTTCACTATGTCCGCATACTCCTTTTGAACCCACAGAGGGAACGGTTGCATGTGCCATTGGATCCCTGTGAAGCGGGACAATAACGGAGGATAGACGGCAGAACCTGACTTAAATAGAGTGTCGGAGTTGAAGCAGCGCGGTTCTATTTCTATCTATCAAATACTGTATGAGTGTGGATTGTCCACCACACTAGTGTGAACCTGCAACGCAAGTGACTCTGTCCCTGCGGGTGTACAGGACTGGTTTTCTTCTCTTTAACCTACCACCCCATCTACCCGCACTCCCCCATCTACCCCACCAGACATTTAGATGTTATTTATTCCTGCAATTCTAATGCTCTGATCACTCAAGTCAAGCCCTCAACCCCCCTACCCCTCCAGCCATTTAGATATATATGTTATCAATCATCATCCCCCACCCCCCACCGCTGCCTTGCTTGTAATTTTCTGGCGCCCCAATATCCATTGTGAATCCCAATTCATAACAGTGTCATCCACAGATCCCCCATAACAGTGTCATCCACAGATCCCCTATAACACTGTCATCCACAGATCCCCTTGCTAGTTTTTATTCTGTCTTGTTGACAGGATTATGTTGATTTATATTAACTTTCTTACCGACCGCCTAACGCAGGATTGCGTCCTGTGGGCGGTCGGTTTGTTCCTCCTTGACGCGCTGGCGCTCATCTCACGAGATTTCCTGTGAACGCGTGCACGCGCTCACTGGATCGTATCGGGAGAATCTTTAGCCACAGCCTGCCAGCGCTGATCGTGCGCTGGCAGGCTGTAGAAGTTAAAAAGATGGCATATCAGACGCTGTTTTGTTAACAGCGTCTGATATGCTTGCTAGCTCGTTCCTTTGGTGGTCCCTTTGCTTGGGACCACCAAAGGAAACTTTTGTAAGTGCACCAATCACCACACAGACCCCCATCCACCCCCCGTCACTGATTAACCCCTGATTAACCCCCGATTAACCCCTGATCACCCCGCTGTCACTAATCACCCCTGTAAGGCTCATTCAGACGTCCGTATGTGTTTTTATGGATCCATGGATCCGCGGATCTGCAAAACACGGACACCGGCAATGTGCTTTCCGCATTTTGCAGATCCGCACATTGCCAGAACTATATAGAAAATGCCTTTTTCTTGTCCGCACTGCGGTCAAGAATAGGACATGCTCTATCTTTTGCGGAGCTGCGGTCGGATGTTTGGGGGCCGAAACCCGGAAGTTTGCGGCCGTAGCTCTGTAAATGCTGATGCGGCGAGCACATAGTGTCACACTGATTGTCCACATCTATTCCAGCAGAATTGCGGAATAGATGCGACATTTTTGTGGACGTGTGAATGGGGCCTTACTACTTTTTTTTTTGCACATTTTTGGCAGAGATTTTTCATCCACATTGATCGATGAATGAGGAAATCTGTGCCGCTCATTTTTATTATTTTTTTGCACATTTTTTGGCAGAAATTTTTTCATCCACATTGATCGATGCCAATGAGGAAATCTGTGCCGTTCATTTTTTTTTTTTTCAGCCCAGAGGCTGAACGGAAAAAAAAAATCTCATTACCCGTATGCTCAAGATAAGGAGAATAGCAGAAACTCCTAATGCTGGCCATACATGTAATGATTATGGAGACTCAATGCCAGGGCAGTACAAACACCCCACATGTGACCCCATTTTAGAAAGAAGACACCCCAAGGTATTCCGTGAGGGGTATGGTGAGTTCATGTAGAATTCTTATTTTTGTCACAAGTTAGTGGAATATGAGACTTTGTAAAAAAAAAAATAAAAAATATCAATTTCCGCTAACTTGTGCCAAAAAAAAAATATTTCTGTGAACTTGCCATGCCCCTCACGGAATACCTTAGGGTGTCTTCTTTCCACAATGGGATCACATGTGGGTATTTATACTGCCCTGGCATTTTAGGGGCCCTAAAGCGTGAGAATCCATATGCGTAAAAATGCCCTGTGAAATCCTAAAGGTACTCATTCGAATTTGGGCACCTTTGTGCATTTTGGCTGCAAAAGTGGCACACATGTGGTATCGCCGTACTCAGGAGAAGTAGGGCAATGAGTTTTGGGGTGTATTTTTATATATACCCATACTTTGTGTGAGAAATATCGCTGTAAACAAAACATTTTTAATTTTTTTATACAAAGTTGTCAGTTTACAGAGATATTTCTCTCACCCAGCATGGGTATATGTAAAAATACACCCCAAAACACATTGCCTCTACTTCTAGCTGAGTACGATATAGCCACATGAGTGACACTTTTTGCAGCCTGGTGTGCAAAGGGCCCAAATTCCAACGAGTACCTTTAGGTTTTACAGGATTGCTCACAATTTAGCTCTCAAATGCCAGAACAGTACAAACACCTCACAAATGACTCTATTTTGGAAAGAGACACCCAAGGTATTCGCTGAGGGGGCATAGTGAGTCCATGAAAATTCAACTTTTTGTCAAAAGTTAGCAGAAAGGGAGACTTTGTGAGAAAAACAATATAAAATCAATTTCCGCTAACTTGTGGCAAAAAAATCTTCTATGAACTCGCCATGCCCCTCACGGAATACCTTGGGGTGTCTTCTTTCCAAAATGGGGTCACATGTGGGGTATTTATACTGCCCTGGCATTTTAGGGGCCCTAAAGCGTGAGAAGAAAAATGCGTAAAAATGCCCTCCTAAAAGGTACTCATTGGTTTTAGGCCCGTTTGCACATCTTGGCTGCAAAAAGTGTCACACATGTGGTATCGCCGTACTCAGGAGAAGTAGGGCAAGTTTGGGGTGTATTTTACATATACCCATGTTGGGTGAGAGAATACCTCTGTAAATTGGACAACTTTGTATAAAATTTTTAAAAAGTTGTCATTTACAGAGATATTTCTTACACTCCAGCATGGGTATATGTAAAATACACCCCAAAACACATTGCCGCTTAGCCTCTGTTGGTGGTGGACCTTGTATCCTTGGTGGACCTTGTACCTTGGACCTTGTACCATTCTATATTTCATGCTTGAGCTTTCAATAACATACTATTATAATTTTAAATTTTCTTTTAATCTTCTTTTTTTTATTAGAGTCAGATGGAATTCAGCATTGCCTCATTGTCTACTCAAGAGCCAGCAAGCACTATTGTACAGAGTGAGCAGAAGCAAACTCCCAAATTTGCCAATCAAAGCAACCAAATAAAAAAATTTGGGAAATTCTGCTGTCATCTCAGGGAATAATGACACCTAATTGTGCCGGGTCAACACCAGTAAGAAGAAGAAGAATCATCCTTTTGGAAAATAAGCATGGAACAGTCTCGAGTTAAAGATTCCCAGTCAGAATTTGTCTATAAAGCCTAATCAGATGAAGTCCTTAGAAAAGAGAGAGAAACCACGTCCTATCTATTGTACACAAGAGTCCTTCCAGGAGGAGAAAGAAGTTGCAAAGCTGGAGAAACCTCTTGTATATAAAAAGTCATATGTGGTCACTAAACATACAAAGAAAACCAATGTAATTAATGTTTCTTCAGTCTCCTGTCAGCACTTTAGATGATGTCCTTCTTTCAGAACCACCAGTACTAATGCCACCGGTGACAGAAACCAGTAAGGAACATGAAAACAATGAAGCTTTTTCAACAGGATCTCAGATGTTTTCACAGGTACTTTTTGACTGTTTAATATATGAGGGGAATTTATCATATCCCCCCAACACCAGTTTTCTAGCGTAAAAACATCACTTGAGTTTCTTGGCACTTTCTTAAAAGGGGGCATGGCAAGGAAGGGGCAGGACCAGCAGGCCCCACATATTTATCTTCTTTACACCAGTTTTCTGTCATAAAAAGACTAAAAGCTATGCCTACTCGGATCTGGCTTAGATTTCAGTTTAGGTGCATAGACTGCAAGAGGATGCAACTTATTTATAATGAGGTCCAGAAAAACACTGAAATCTATGTCAGCCAGGGGATTGCGTAGATTTCAGTTCAGGCGCACAGTCTGCCAGATGCAGTGCCTAATTTATAAAGAGGTGTACGATCCAGCTTTCAACTAATAGCACTTTTGTGGGTAATTTTAGACTCTCAGCGTTGCTGTTGAGCATGCATGTGTGCTATTTTATAACATGTATTACATTATGAAGCCAGATCAGTTGCTAGATAGCCTAAAAATATTAATTAGGGCTGCATATCATAGATTATATATCTACCACTTGCAGTGCAATTTGGCACATCATGTAGGTTTAGAGAAATTATCTGCATTCAGTATTGCAAATGGAGTGGCCTTTTGGAAAAGGGGTGTGATTTTATAGCAAAGGGACGTTGTCTAACATGCAACATTTAGCTCCAAAATTACACCACACTTCTGAAGCAGGATATTTATCAATGTATTTTGCCAGTTTTCTGGTGTAAATACATTGAGAAATATGATGTTCAGAGTGAGCACCATATATTTGAAGCACCTGTTCCACATAAGTCAAATAAAGGCCTCTTGCACACGACCGTATGCCCTCCGAGCGCACAGCATCATAGATTACAATGATGCTGTGCATGTCGGGCTGACCGCAGGACTATTGTCCCGCACTCGTATGATCATGTGACGTGCACAGTATTATTGTAATCTATTATGCTGAGCTCTCCCGTACTCACGATCAGTGCCGCTACGGGACATATGGCCCGCTCACGGACCGTATGTCTCGGAAGGAATACGGTCAGGTGCAAAAGGCCAAAGTGGGTGAGGCGAAAGGTAACTTTTTTTAATTACAATTTGTATCTAATTAGTTTTTTTTCCACTTTATTAAAAAAAAATTAAATTCATATGAAATCTGGGACATTGTGCATGTTCTGCATTGCCTTGGAGTGATTAATGCACGTACAATGGGAAACTAGATGAAGGGAGTGCATAGAGGGGAGGCTATCAATCGCTGATTGAACCACTGTGCAAAAAATAAGAATAAGAACTGGATCGCACATCCACATGCTATGCTTTGATCTCATAACTGCTACTCAGCAGGAAACAGTGCTACTTGGCGCATGTGTACCGCCTCCTATGCTACATGCTAACTGAGGCATTAGTGTACATTTTGATCAAAAAGCATAAGCCCACTTACCACGCCAAGGTTGCCTCTATGAGTGGGACCTACCCTCAATTTTGTGCGGCACTGCGAGGCGACCACTGACACCAAAGCGCCGACCCAGCAGTGGGACCCAGCAGCCAAACATAACCCCTGCTGCTTGACAATGCCATACCTAGCACTGGGCCCCCCAGTTCATAGGTATTGTGGTCTCTGCAACTATCCATAGTTGTAGAAGTGACATCACTGGCTGCTCCGTGAGAGTGCGAACCACGACTCTGTACTTATGGAGTTGCGCCACCGACCGGGGCGCGATTCCCAAGTCTAGACATTAAACCTTTGCCTGCAAAAACCTCATACCTGCGCAATGAAAGAATCAGGATCCAGGAAAGATTGAAGTTATCAGCAAGGTAATTAAGTCTGATCATATCATTACGGGTATCTTTCAGCAGGGAGGTTTGCAGGCTTTGTGTAGGGAGAGCGCGGTATCTCAGTTATTGTGGTTTATTTTATTTTGGGATTTAATTTTAATACATCATGTTTATTTAATTATATTTAACATTGTCTCCTTTGATCCTGTTAGGGGACATCAACATTTAATTTTAACTATAATGTAATGTAATATTTGTAACATTCAAAATGCACAAATGCTCTGGCTATGTAGCTACTTGAGACTGCCAGAGTGTCCTGGCTCATAAGAAAGCGAAGACCATCAACCCTCACAACCATAAAACCAAGGTTGATAGGGTTAAAACAAACAGAGCTCCTCTCTGTTAATACTCCGTACATTAATCAGTATTAATTGGTATTAATTAGCATTTCTGAGGGTTTCTAAGTGATTGGAGGATTGTGTGATATTGACCATTACAGCATGATATCTAGTCTTGGTGGGTTCAAATGTAGAACTTCATGCTGCACATGCGCTGTTCCTGAATTCTTCAGGGGGCTGGAGATGTATATGATGGCCCCATTTTCTTAAAGTCTGGATGGTGATAGTGGCAGAAATTTTGAAGAGATTGCCACACGAAGACAGCTCCTGTCCAAACGGTCAGTTAGTGTGCCCGCAGCGAGGCATTTATGCAGGAGAAATGTAGTATAACATTTAATAAAACACACAGAACAGTTTGAGAGGCCTAGGATGGGAAATATTTAAAATTCATTGATTAAACAACCCCTTTTTATAAAAATATAAAATAAATCTGTTATGTTCTTGATGTATTCACCTGCTAACAAGACTATTCAATAGGAATATCTCTGTGCTTTGCTCCATTAGGCTTTCCCTCAACCCTGTGCAGGCTCCCTTTCTCAGCCACTGAAAAACACCCCCACAGCATGATACAGCTACCACCATGCTTCATTGTAGAGATGGTATTGGGAAGGTGATAAGCAGTGCCTGGGATAGAAGACTTAGAATTTAGGTTAAATCTCAAAAAAGTTCAATCTTGGTTTTATCGGACCAGACAATCTAGTTTCTCACAGTCCGAGAGACCTTTAGGTGCTTTTATGCGTCTTTTACTGAGGAGAGGCTTCTTTCTGGCCACTCTGTGATAAGGTCCAGATTGGTGGAATACGGCTGTGATGGTTGAGCTTCTGGCTGTTTTTACCATCTGCACACAGGATCTTTGCGCTCAGCCAAAATGACCATTGGGTTCTTGGTCACCTCTCTTACCAAGGCACTGGGGTATATCAACGCCACAAAATTTTAAAGATTAAAATACTATAAAGAGAGTTTTTAATATTATTACTCTGAAAGAATCTGTTCTCAGGGCTTTAAAAGCCCTTTAATCAGAAATTCTGGGCAGGAGAATGCAGAGATAATGTATTTGTTACTTCGCATAACAAAATTCAGCAGTTCTCATGTTTATGGGACATAGTTTGCACAAACTGCAGAGGCTCCATATTATCTATAACATAATAACATGGGGGAATTAAACAAGCCCTGCACTGTAGGATTCTGGCTTCAAAAAGTCACAAACAGGAACTTTGTAAAAATAGGAAGTCCATAATAAGTAACAGTCGCAGTGTGCAAAAAAGAAATATTAGAGAAGGAACAGTAACTGTAAGGTAGTATTATCAGGCAATAAAACAATGTATAGAAGTTGCTCAGCTGTGTTATGGTATTTGGCACAATTCAATAGTAGGCACATGGGCATAGGGATCACCATAGCAGCCATAGCAATGGCTATGGGGCCCTGGGCCACTGGGGGCCCGGGCCGCCGGCTGAGGATTTTTTTTTTTCAATTCATGTGGCGTAGCTACAGGGGTCGCAGGCCCCTCCAGGACAGATGGAGAAAGTGCTATCTGCAGGGCCTGCAGGCTGTGGGCGGTGCAATAGGGGACAGGTGGAGGCAGAGAGGCATACCTGCAGTGAGGAAAGGGAGTGGTCCCACTCCCAGTCTGGGCGGCAGTCCTACTGGCCGGAAGTAGAGGAGGCGGAGCGTACAGAAAAAGCTGCGTGGTACTGGGCCTGGCAACGCTGCTGGAGTGTGGGCACGCAGACGTTCAAGTGGCTGTGAGGTGAGAGCTGGCTGAATCTGGGACTGGTCTGAGAGGTATGTGGGGGTGGGAGATCCGGGAGGGGGGCCCATAAATTATTTTTGCTATGGGGCCCAGTCATTTCTAGCTACGCCCCTGAGGAGGCATATCATATTTTATTGGCAACCTTGCTCAGCAGTGAGAGAGACAAGTGGTTGTGAAGGTCCTGAGTGATGTCATTATGTGACCAGTGCTGGAAGAGAAAGAGCTCAGCAGTGCAGAGGAGAAGTGGTGAAAGACCTGTGGGATGTCACAATGCACAATGTGTGTGTGGGGGGGAGCTTTTGTGGTGTGCCTGGAGGTGCAGGAGAGGTTAGTGGCTTCTCTTCCTCTGTAACTTCTAAAATAATAGGAGTCATACTTTTTTTACTTTTTCTCACTAGTGATGAGTGGCAGGGACAATATTCGAATTCGTGATGAATATTTGTCATATATTCGCGAATATGTTCTTTTTTGCAAAAGTCGGCAATGTAATACAGCTACACTATATCACTATCTAACCTACACTGACTATCTCCCACTAACTATCTGTATTATATATAAGCTAACTAACTAACTAACTAACTAACTAACTAACTATCTAATTTAATTACACAGGAAAGCAGAAAGAACAGCAATAACACTGCTGTTTCTCTCAGATCTGCAAAATACTGCATACAATGGCTGCTGGGGAGGTTCTTATATACTAAAGGGGTAGGAAACTTTCCTATTGGTTACTAGGGATGTTGCTAAGCTCAGACAAAGACATTTCAGCCTTGTCATCAGCCCACAAGCAAGAAGCTGGGAGGGATCATTGGTTCAGATGAAAAAAATCTAGAATATTCGAAAATTACGAATATATATGACTATATTCTAAATATTCGTGAATTCTCAAAGTGGTGATATTCGCAATTAAAATTAGGGATTTTAATATTCGCGCCCATCACTAGTTATAACTGTTTAAACGCTGAAGGTGACAACAGTTGGCCCTCAGAGCAAGCGTTTTATTTTTAGCCAGCAAAATTTAATTATGGAAATTCACCTTTTTGCGTATGTAGTCTCAAAATGCCAACCTAAGGTTCATCAAGAGCAAATGATAGCCATTTGTTCATTGGTACTTAGCAGGGTGGCCAAATAGTTAAGGATTTGGAAATAAAATCCATTAGATGCGTAAAATCCATTGAAGCTGTTCTTGTATGGTCACAAGAACTTTCCCCATCGCAACAATGAACTTTATGTTATGACCAATACATGAATTCCTTGGCTTTAGAGTCAAAATTGCTTTTTAAGGAAAAGATAATTAAGTTTTAAAGTTAGTTCATAAAGATATACCAGACTTTCAACAGGATGGCCAAGTAGTGTAACCCTTTACTTAAAACGCTAAGAGTGATGACAACTAACACATTGAGCGAGCTTTTTAAGCCATCAACATTTCATTAATAATCTTTGGCTTTTTGTGCATGTAGTCTCAGCCATTTATTCATTGTTACTTAGCTGTGTAGGCAAGTGGTTAAAGCTTTGGAAATAAAATTCAATGGATGTGTATCCATGTGGGTGTGAACCTCTCTACAAGTGTGAGGTTGTTTTTGGAGTTCTGCCAAGTTTCCTACAAAGCAGCCAATGCTGTAATAACATTGAAGCTATTCTTGCATGGTCATAAAAACTTTCTCCAGTCGCAACAATGATGTTCATGTTGTGACCACTACATAAATTTATTGGCTGAGAAAACACAATTGCCTTTAAGGCAAAGATCTGCAAAATACTGCATACAATGGCTACTGTGGATGTTCTTATATACTAAAGGGGTAGGAAACTTTCCTATTGGTTACTAGGGAAGTTGCTAAGCTCAGACAAAGACATTGCAGCCTTCTCATTGGCCCACAAGCAAGACGCAGGAGAGATCATGGGTTCAGATGAAAAAAAATCTAGAATATTAGAAAATTACGAATATATATCACTATATTCTAAATATTCGTAAATTCTCAGTGGCGATATTCGCAATTACAATTCGCGATTCGAATATTAGCGCCCATCACTAATACTCACTTTCTGTAATATCCTCTGATAACCCACAACAACAGACAGGTCAGTTGTAGTTCTCTCATCTTATACCTCTCTCCCTATAATGTCTATTGATGCCAAATAACAAGGATGTTCAACCTGCGGACCTCCAGCTGTTGGAAAACTACAATTCCCAGCATGCCTTTACAGCCTACAGCTATCAACCTACAGCAGGGCATGGTGGGTGTTGTAGTTTTACAACAGCTGGACGACTGCAGGTTGAGCATCCCTGCCCTATAATAACATTCTGGTCATACTGAGAGTTGTAGTTCTATCATGTTATATCCCTCTTCATGTAATATGAACTGATGCCCCCATAATAACAGCCTGGACATGCTGGAAGTTGTAGTTCTCTCCTCTTATACCTCTTTCCCTGTAGTGTCCTAAAAATGCTGGAAGTTACCTATGTGGCATCCATTAAAAATGTATATTGATGCAGGGAGACCTTAGACTTTTAGGGCTCTTGCAGACGAGCGGATCTCCTGCGTGTTATCCGCAGCGAGAATGAGAGCTGCTGCACGGGTGGACATCAGAGGCACGAAGCAGTAACATGATAGATACTGCTGCGTGCCTCTCAGACTCTTTCACTACAAAATCACAGTGTGATAAAGTTGTCACAGTGATTTTGTAGTGAAAGGGTTACAGAGAGGCACGGAGCAGTATCGATCATTTTACTGCTTGGTGCCTCTGATGTCACCGTGCAGCTTGGTCTCATTCTTGCTGCGGATAACACGCAGGAGATCCGCCTGCCTGCAAGAGCCCTTGAGCTGGCGCCAACATATTCTGCAGCAGTTTACAATTCGAAGGGTACATGTACAAACCAAATTAGACAGTGTAGAGCTGACACACTAATACAGTGATGGTGAACCTTTAGAGACCAAGTTCCCACACTGCAACCAGTGGCGTTGCGAGGGGGTGCGGGTCCGCACCGGGTGACACCAGTCTGATGGGGTGTCACCAGGGCGGACTGACCATTGGCAGACGCGCCGGCGGCAGGCAACATCAGGACGGAGATGAGCGCTTGCATTGAGCTCATCTCCGTGCGGAGCAGCAGCAGAGGAGGGAGAAGCGTGTCCTCTCTCTCCTGTTCCTCTGATAGGCTGCCAGCACTAGGCCGGCAGCCTACCAGAGGCCGATGCAGGCGGCGCGATGACGCCATCACGCCGCCGGAGCCGCACAGCTCGAGACACAGGCTGGAAGAGGCCTGCATCGCATCGCTGGAGGTAAGTATAAGTGTTCTTTGTTTTTGTTTTTCTTGGGGATACTGGCACTAAAGGGGCTACTGGCACTAAAGGGGGCTACTGGCACATAAAGGGGCTACTGGCACTAAAGGGGCTACTGGCACTAAAGGGGCTACTGGCACATAAAGGGGCTACTGGCACATAAAGGGGCTACTGGCACATAAAGGGGCTACTGGCACTAAAGGGGCTACTGGCACTAAAGGGGGCTACTGGCACATAAAGGGGGCTACTGGCACTAAAGGGGGCTACTGGCACTAAAGGGGGCTACTGGCACCAAAGGGGGCTACTGGCACATAAAGGGACGGCTACTGGCACATAAAGGGACGGCTACTGGCACATAAAGGGACGGCTACTGGCACATAAAGGGACGGCTACTGGCACATAAAGGGGACAGCTACTGGCACATAAAGGGACGGCTACTGGCACATAAAGGGGACGGCTACTGGCACATAAAGGGACGGCTACTGGCACATGATGGGGGACTAATAACACATAAGAGGGAAGGGCTACTGGCACATAAGGGGGAACGGCTACTGGCACATAAGGGGGGCCTAATGGCACATGAGGGGGGCCTAATGGCACATGAGGGGGGCCTAATGGCACATAAGGGGAGACCGCTACTGGCACATAAGGGGAGACGGCTACTGGCACATATGGGGGGGGCTACTGGCACATGGGGGGAAGCACAAGAGAGGCACTTATTACTAGCACATGTGGTGGCATGGAGAGGCACGTGTTACTGGCACATTATTATGGGGCACTATGTGCGCCTCAATCCTGGGGGTGAAAAAAGAGAAATGATGGGGGACAATCACAAAATGTCTGTTTGTGCCATCATGTCACCCCCCCCTGGCACAGTCAGACTTCAACATTGTCCCTCATCATGTCACCCTCTCCCCCCCCCCGATGGTACAGACTCCAACATTTCCCCCATTGGGGATCATGAAGGATCGGAGCTGATGGCTGACATGGGGGGCTGACGGTTGACATGGGGGGGCTGAACAGCTGACATGGGGGGCATGATGGATGGGGGCTGACACGGAGGGCTGACGGCTGGCATGATGGCTGACATAAGGGCATGATGACTGACATGGGGGGCATGATGGATGGGGGCTGACGGCTGACATGGGGGGCTGACAGCTGACGTGGGGGGCATGATGGATGGGGGCTGACGGCTGGCATTATGGCTGACATGAGGGCATGATGGCTGACATGGGGGCATGATGGATGGGGCTGACGGCTGACATGGGGGCTGACGGCTGGCATGATGACTGACATGGGGGCATGATGGATGGGGGCTGACGGCTGACACGGGGGCTGATCTGAGGTGTGATTAACATTGGGGGTCTGATTGGTGGTCTGACCTGAGGTATAGTGGAAAATATTGTTTCTTATTATACTCCTCTAAAACCTATGTGTGTGTTATAGTCTTATAGGGCGAAAAGTACAGTCTTCAAGCCGATTGAAGCATAGCGAAGATACCAGGACCACACAGAGGAGAAGCCAGCTGCTGCACACAGGACCAGGACCAGGTGAGCTGCGGGCGGGGGATCGCCCAGATGTAGCTTCGCTTGAGCTGCCAAAAATCCTTGCACCGGCCCAGGTCACGTCCACGTGACAGCAGTGACTCACTCACACAGGCACAGCACAGCCTGAACCAGCCCAGACTTAGTTGATGATGTTAATGGATGCTAGTAACATTGCACCATCCTTCTGAACATACAAATCTATCATCCGCCTTACCTCATGATCCTGGAGCTGTGCTGTACAGTGGCCGCCGAGCTCTACAGCACAGCTCCAGGATCATGAGGTAAGGCGGATGACAGATGTGTATGTTCAGAAGGATGGTGCAATGTTATAGCATCCATTAACATAACAGCAGCAATTCCTATTTAGTTATATGTGAAGACACTTCGTATACACCGGACTGTAAGTGAATTAATAACTAAGGCCCTTTCACACTACCGTTGTGAGGATCCGGCGTGCACTTCCGTCGCGGAAATGCCCACCGGATCCGTCACAACGCAACACACCTGAAAACATTTGAAGACTGATCAGTCTTCAAAATGCTTTCAGTTTTACCATGGCAGCCAGGACGCTACTAAAGTCCCGGCTGCCATGAAAAGTAGTGGGAGCCAGGGAGAAGCTACTTACCTTCCGTGTGGCTCTTGGGCGCTCCACAATGACGTCACAGCGCCCCTACGTCGCATGATCACATTATCCATGTGATGTAGGGGCACTGTGATGTCATTGTGGAGCACCCTGGGAGCCGCACGGACGATAAGTAGCTCCTCCCCTGGCTCCCCACTACTTTTCCATGGCAGCCGGGACTTTAGTAGCATCCTAGCTGCCATAGTTACCATTCAGAAAGGTAAACGTCAGATCCGGCGATGCGCCGAGACAACATTTAGCTTAAAGTCGGATCCGGATTAATGCTTTTCAATGGGCATTAATTCCAGATCCGTCCTTGCGGCATCCCTTCAATTTTTTTGGCCCAAGGAAAATCCGCAGCATGCTGTGGATTTTTCAACGGCAAAAAAACGTTTGAATACTGAACTGAAGACATCCTGATGCATCCTGAACGGATTTCTCTCCATTCAAGATGCACTGGGACAATCCTGATCAGTATCTTTCCATCTTAGAGCCCCGAGGACGGAACTCTAGCACGGAAAGGAAAACGCAAGTGTGAAAGAGGCCTAAGCACTAGTGAGTATCTGTTATTTTTGGTTATATGACTAAAACATTATTGCTTCGGGGGGATCTGGGGTGACACCATTTTCTACCGCACCGGGTGACACCAGCCCTAGCAACGCCACTGACTGCAACCCAAAACTACTTATTTATCGCAAAATGCCAACACGGCCATTTAACCTGAATAGCAATATAGTATATCTTCCATGTACAGTCGTGGCCAACAGTTTTGAGAATTACATAAATATTGGAAATTGGAAAAGTTGCTGCTTAAGTTTTTGCATATACTCCAGAATGTTATGAAGAGTGATCAGATGAATTGCATAGTCCTTATTTGCCATGAAATTTAACTTAATCCCAAAAAACTGCATTTCATTGCTGTCATTAAAGGACCTGCTGAGATCATTTTAGTAATCGTCTTGGTAACTCTGGTGAGAATGTTGACGAGCACAAGGCTGGAGATCATTATGTCAGGCTGATTGGGTTAAAATGGCAGACTTGACATGTTAAAAGGAGGGTGATGCTTGAAATCATTGTTCTTCCATTGTTAACCATAGTGACCTGCAAAGAAACGCGTGCAGCCATCATTGCGTTGCATAAAAATGGCTTCACAGGAAAAGATATTGTGGCTACCAAGATTGCACCTCATTCAACAATTTATAGGATCATCAAGAACTTGGGAAGGAAGGAAAGAGGTTCAATTCTTGTTAAGAAGGCTTCAGGGCGTCCAAGAAAATCCAGCAAGGGCCAGGATCGTCTCATAAGGAGGATTCAGCTGCGGGATCAGAGAGCCACCAGTGCAGTGCTTGCTCAGGAATGGCAGCAGCCAGGTGTGAGTGCGTCTGCACGCACAGTGAGGCAAAGACTTTTGGAAGATGGCCTGGTGTCAAGAAGGGCAGCAAAGAAGCCACTTTTCTACAAAAAAACCCCATCAGGGACAGATTGATCTTCTGCAGAAAGTATGGTGAATGGACTGCTGAGGACTGGGGCAAAGTCATATTCTTCCGATGAAGCCTCTTTCCGATTGTTTGGAGCATCAGGAAAAAGGCTTGTCCGGAGAAGAAAAGGTGAGCGCTACCATCAGTCCTGTGTCATGCCAACAGTAAAGCATCCTGAGCCATTCATGTGTGGGGTTGCATCTCATCTAAGGGAGTAGGCTCATTCACAATTTTGCCCCAAAACACAGCCATGAATAAAGAATGGTACCAAAACACCCTCCAACAGCAACTTCTTCCAACAATCCAACAACAGTTTGGTGAAGAACAATGCATTTTCCAGCACGATGGAGCACCGTGCCATAAGGCAAAAGTGATAACTAAGTGGCTCGGCCACCAAAACGTTGACATTTTGGGTCCATGGCCTGGAAACTCCCAGATCTTAATCCCATTGAGAACTTGTGGTCAATCCTCAAGAGGCGGGTGGACAAACAAAAACCCACTAATTCTGACAAACTCCAAGAAGTGATTATGAAGGAATGTATTGCTATCAGTCAGGAATTGCCCAGAAGTTGATTGAGAGCATTCCCAGTCGAATTTCAGAGTTCCTGAAAAAAAAGGGCCAACACTGCAAATACTGACTCTTTGCATAAATGTCATGTAATTGTCGATAAAAGCCTCTGAAACGTATGAAGTGCGTGTAATTATATTTCACTACATCATAGAAACAACTGAAACAAAGATCTAAAAGCAGTTTAGCAGCAAACTTTGTAAAAACTAATATTTGTGTCATTCTCAAAACCTTTGGCCACGACTGTATATTATCATTTAGGTATAATAGCCTACCTACATTCAATGCGCTGCCTGTGCTGTTCATAGTGCAACCTGTGCTGATGAATGGCAGGAAAATTCATAAAGGCATATTGGTACACCATAGACTGTTTCCAGGGTGCAGGTGCCCACAGAGAGGGCTCTGAGTGCTGTCTCTGGCACCCGTGCCATAGGTTCGCAACCACTGCACTAATACATAATTGAAATGCTAGGAGTGAAGACCATGCTTGCAGTAGCCTACAGTATAAGAGGCATTGGGGCTCAGCTGTCTCTGCAACTGCTGCACCCGCTCCACTTAGATTGACAGAGCCAAGCAGTGTAAACTTGATCAGGCCTGTCTAGCCCTGTCAATCAAAGTGCAGAGGGTGCAGCAGTTGCAGAGGACAGCTGAGCCCCGATGCTCTTACAGGCTCATTTAACATTTAACATAGTAACATAGTATTTAAGACCGAAAAAGACATTTGTCCATCCAGTTCGTCCTGTTTCCTACAAGTTGATCCAGAGGAAGGCAAAAACCCTGTGAGGCAGAAGCCAATTTTCCCCACTTAAGGGTAAAAATTCCTTTCCGACTCCAATAAGGCAATCAGAATAACTCCCTGGATCAACGACCCCTCTCTAGTAGCTGTAACCTGTAATATTATTACACTCCAGAAATACATCCAGACCCCTCTTGAATTCCTTTATTGTACTCACCATCACCACCTCCTCAGGCAGAGAGTTACATAGTCTCACTGCTCTTACTATGAAGAATCCTTTTTTATGTTTGTGTACAAACCTTCTTTCCTTCAGACGCAGAGGATGTCCCCTCGTCACAGTCACGGTGATAAATAGATAGATGGGAGAGATCTCTGTACTGACCCCTGATATATTTATACATAGTTATTAAATCTCCCCTCAGTTGTCTTTTTTCTAAAGTGAATAACCCTAATTTTGACAACCTTTCAGGGTACTGTAGTTGCCCTCCTCTAAACCCTCTCAAGCTCTGCTATGTCTGCCTTGTTCACAGGAGCCCAGAACTGTACACAGTACTCCATGTGTGGTCTGACTAGTGATTTATAAAGTGGTAGGACTATGTTTTCATCACGGGCATCTATGCCCCTTTTGATGCAACCCGTTATCTTATTGGCCTTGGCAGTAGCTGCCTGACACTGGTTTTATAGCTTAGTTTGCTGCTTATTAAAATTCCTAGATCCTATTCCATGTCAGTGTTACCGAGTGTTTTACCATTTAGTATGTACGGGTGACTTGCATTATTCCTTCCCATGTGCATAACTTTACATTTCTCAGTGTTAAACCTCATCTGCCATTTCTCTGCCCAAGCCTCCAATCTATCCAGATCCCTCTGTAGCAGAAAACTGTCCTCTTCTGTGTTAATTACTTTAAACAGTTTAGTGTCATCTGCAAAAATTGATATTTTACTGTGCAAGCCTTCTACAAGATCATTAATAAATATATTAACGAGAAAAGGGCCCAATACTGACCCCTGGGGTACCCCACTAGTGACAGTGACCCAATCTGAGTGTGTACCGTTAATAACCACCTCTGTTTTCTGTCACTTAGCCTGTTACTTACCCATATACAGACAGGTTTTCTCCCAGACTGAGCATTCTCATTTTATATACTAACCTTTTATGAGGTACAGTGTCAAATGCTTTGGAGAAGTCCAGATATACGACATCCATTGATTCGCCGCTGTCAAGTCTAGAACTTACCTCCTGATAGAAACTGATTACATTTTTTGGCATGACCAATCCCTCATGAAGCCATGCTGATATGGCGTTATTTGCTTATTTTCATTGAGATACTCCAAGATAGCATCTTTTAGACAACCTTCAAACAGTTTACCAACGACAGATGTTAAACTTACCGGCCTATAATTTCCAGGCTCTGTCTTTGGACCCTTTTTGAATATTGGCACCACATTTGCTATGCACCTAATCAACTACTCCCCTATTTAAATCCATGCTGAGCACACATATCCTCTGCTTACTGAGGAAGGGACACAGTCCCGAAACGCGCTTAAGCTGTGGGGATATAGCAGGACTCATACTATCATATCCAAAACACGCATGAATACAAGACCGATATGAAGTCAAAAAGTGCCGGAAGAAAAAGCGCGCAAATGGGAACCACGAGGACGCCGAGATCAAGCTGCAAGGGAAGAAGCCACATACAGGAAGATTGGAACCCCACGAGTACGCCGAAGACCGCGATCAACTACACCACAGAAGGAAGCACCGCCGGTAAGTGAGCTCTGCGCCATAGACAGTGTGGGACGCCGCACCGAGGCGCAGTACACCGTCTTCCTTCTACAGACTACAGTTAATAGAGTCATATCTCAGCTGCCCCAGCGGACTCTGACTAAAAAGGACTAAGCTTTTTACTCTGACCATTTTACCTCTATATGACTAACAACAACTTTACACTAATTTTAGTTTATACCCATTATTCAACATTAACCCATTCCTTTCTTACGTTACTGTACCAGATGTATCTCTGAATACCAAGACACAATTGTCCTTTTAACATTACCTTTTAACTCTTTATGTAATATTATCCCTTTTTATCTTCTATTTTAATCGATTCAATAAAACCATATAATTTTATCCCAGATAAGAGTGTGCCAGCTGCTCCTCTTTTCATTTTCTCCTACTATTGCTGACAGAGTGAGTCAGTACACCCAGCTGTTGCACCTCCACCATCAATACTGACAGATGGAGCCGTCTTACTTACTTTTTTCCACATTTGCTATGCGCCAATCCTGTGGAACATTCCCTGTCAGTATAGAGTCCTTAAATATCAGAAATAAAGGTCTCGCTATGACATCACTTAATTCCCTTAGGATATGGGGGTGTATGCCATCTGGTCCTGGCGATTTGTCTATTTTAATCTTTTTAAGTCGCTGTTGTACTACTTCTTGGGTCAGACGGGGCACTTTTGGCGGAATTTACTTTTACATTCTGCATTTCATCTGACAGTTTATTTTCCTCAGTGAATAAAGTGGAGAAAAAATATTTAATAGTTTTGCTTTATCCTCGTCGCTCTCTGCAACACCCCCCTTAATTGCTGTGTACAGGGCCGACTCCTTCAGATT
Organism: Bufotes viridis; assembly: GCA_033119425.1. Taxonomy (NCBI): domain Eukaryota; kingdom Metazoa; phylum Chordata; class Amphibia; order Anura; family Bufonidae; genus Bufotes; species Bufotes viridis. The sequence goes on from CM065592.1 coordinate 350,915,048, forward strand.
TATATTTTTACCATTTATATAATTGAAGAACATTTTAGGGTTAGTTTTACTCTCTTTGGCAATTAATCTCTCGGTCTCTAATTTTGGCAGTTTTTATTAGTTTTTAAATATTCAATTTTTTTCCTTATAGTTTATCAGTGCTTCCTGGCTCCCCTCCTGTTTTAGTGATTTATATGCTTTCTTGTTGTCATTTATTGCTTTCTTTACGATTCTATTTATCCACATTGTTTTTTTATTGTATCTTAGCCTTTTATTCCTATAAGGTATGTACCTCTCACAATAAGATTCTACAATGCTTTTAAAAATTTCCCATTTTGTGGTTGTATTTTTATTTTTGAGGACTTTGTCCCAATTAGTTAGGCCTATGGTCTCACTTAGTTGGCTACATTTAGCTTTTTTGAAGTTTGGTATTTTTGTTCCTCCCTTTAGAAACTCTCGTTTGAAGGATAATTGGAAGGTAATTACTTTATGGTCACTATTTCCTAGGTGTCCCCCAACCTGCACATCTGTTGTTCTATCAGGTCTATTGGTTAATACTAAGTCCAGTATGGCCGTCCCTCTATTTGGATCCTGAACCAGTTGGGAAAGGTAATTGTCTTTGGCTATTGCCAAGAACCTGTTTCCTTTATGGGATGTACAGCTTTTAGTTTCCCAGTCTATATCTGGGTAGTTGAAGTCCCCCATAATAACAACTTCATTATGATTTTCCGCCTCATCTATCTCGTTTAGTAATAGATTTTCTGTGGACTCTTGGTATATTAGGTGGTTTATAATAAACTCCTATTAGTAATTTATTATTGTTTTTGCTTCCATGTATTTCTATCCACAGTGACTCCACATGTTCATGTCCCTCACAGATGTCTTCTCGAATTGTGGGCTTTAGACAGGACTTCACATAAAGACAGACCCTCCACCTCTCCAGTTTTGACGATCCTTTCTAAACAGATTGTAACCTTTATATTAACTGCCCAGTCATAGCTAACATCCAGCCATGTCTAAATTATTCCCACTATGTCATAGTCCTCCTCACACATCACTAATTTTCAGTTAGTAATGTTTCCCAGTCTTGTTAGTCAGGCTTCTGGCATTAGTATACATACATTTGAGAGGTTTATGTATATTTTTACCTTACACCTTTCATTCTGAACTGTTCTAGTTCCCTCTTCCATTCCTCCCCAGTCACACTACCGCGCCCTGGTCTTTATCTGCACTATCTTCCCCTCCTATAATGTAATTACCTCCCCCAGTCGCTAGTTAAAACACTCCTCCAACCTTCTAGCCATCTTCTCCCCAACACAGCTGTCCCTTTCCCATTGAGGTGCAGCCCCTTCCTACGATAGAGCCTGTAGCCGACAGAGAAGTTGGCCCAGTTCTCCAGGAACCCAAACCCCTCCTTCCTACACCAGTTCTTGAGCCACTTGTTAACCTCCCTAATCTCCCGCTGCCTTTCTTGTGTGGCTCGTGGTACAGTCAGTATTTGAGAAAATAGTACTTTTGAGGTCCTTGCCCTAAGCTTTTGACCTAAATGCCTGAAATCATTTTTAAGGACTTTCCACCTACCTCTAACTTTGTCATTGGTTCCGACATGGGCCATGACCGCTGGATCTTCTCCAGCCCCTCCCAGTAATCTGTCAACCCGATCCGTGATGTGTCGAACTCTAGCGCCAGGAAGACAGCTGTCATGACCGCTATCCCAGCAGCGGTCGTGTCGCACCAGACGGAGGGGAAGGGGGACCCTTATCTACGGATGGGAAATAGAACGGCCACCCCTGACAAACCCTAAGCTGGCACCTGTCTGCCCTGATACCCTAGACGGGGTGTGAACCCGTGCAGCGAGCAGGATGCCTAAACCCTGAGTCACCCTCAGAAGACTAGACTGGGGAAAGGCAGATCGGAGCACTAGTCACCATCACTCATGTCTAGGAGAACAACAGGGGAAGACAGCAACAAACAAACAATCTCCAGCAGAGATAGACTTATCCAGTCACGAGCAGAGAAGATGATCCCAATAACGACAGTCCACGCCAGACAAGAGCTCCACAGCAATATCACCAAACGATCTCCTTCAAAGGTCAGAATAGCACTGGAAGTAAGGACTATATCTGGCAATGACTGCAAGTGAAACTGAAACTAATATAGTAGCTGGGAGTGGCAGACAGCACTCACCTGAGAAGAATGCCTACAAACTCCCAGTCAGGACAAAAAGGTTCACAAGGCAAAACCCGGATGACATACCCTGAACCACGGAGCAAACTCACAAGCTATCGCGAGTAGCAAGTCGCTGCGACCTTCTCTTCCCAGACCTATCTGGATCAACAGTACCCCCCTTTCTACGAGGGGCCACCGGACCCTCAAGACCAGGCCTCTCCGGTGGGACCTATGAAAGCCCGAATGAGTCTGTCCGCCTATATCTCTGATGCTGGCACCCACATTCTCTCTTCGGAACCATAACCTTTCCAGTGCACCAGGTACTGAAGAGAGCGGCGAACATATCGTGAATCAACAATCTTTTCTACCTGAAACTCAAGACTGCCATCAACAACCACCGGTGGAGGCGGTAGTGGCAATGGTTCAGGAGGTTCTACATATCTCTTAAGCAGAGATCTGTGGAAGACATTATGGATCCTTAGAGTCTGAGGTAGCTCCAGGCGTAAAAGCCACCGGGTTAATGATCTTAATTACCCTATAAGGACCAATAAATCTCGGACCTAATTTCCATGAGGGAACCTTCAACTTGATATTTCTGGTAGACAACCACACCAAGTCATTCACCCCAAGGTCCGGACCTTCAGAGCGCTTCTTATCAGCCACACGTTTGTATCTACCACCAATTCTCTTCAAACTTTCTTGCACACTCTGCCACACTGATGAAAGTGAAGACGCAAATCGTTCCTCCTCGGGAATCCCAGACGGCCCCCTCACTAAACGTATAAAACTGAGGATGGAAACCATACGCATCAAAAAATGGTGACTTATCGGTGGATTCTTGACGACGATTATTAATGGCAAACTCGGCTAACGGTAAATAAGATGACCATTCCTCCTGATTTTCGGAAACAAAGCATCTCAAATATGTCTCTATGTTTTGATTGGTACTGCTCAGTCTAACCGTTGGACTGTGGATGGAAAGATGAAGAAAACGACAGATGAACCCCTAAACGAGAACAAAAAGCTTCCAAAATTTAGAAACAAATTGGGTACCACGATCCGAAACACATCGGAAGGGACCCCGTGAAGCTTCACGATGTGGTCAATAAAAACCTGAGCCAGTGTGTTAGCATTAGGCAATGCGGTCAGAGCAATAAAGTGCACCATTTTACTGAATCTGTCAACAACAACAAGAATAACAGTCTTCCCGCTGATACTGGTAGATCAGTAATGAAATCCATTGATAGGTGCGCCCAAGGCCTGTTGGGGATGGCCAGAGGTAAAAGACGCCCTGCCGGACGAGTATGATCCACCTTAGAACGAGCACAGGTAGGACATGCAGACACAAAATTCAACACCTCCTGGCGCCACTTAGGCCACCAGAACCGACGAGACACTAATTCAGAGGTTGCCTTACTACCTGGGTGTCCTGCCAGTGCGGAGTTATGGTGTTCTTTTAGTATCTCCAGGCGTAACTTTTCTGGCACAAACAGTTTACCCGAAGGGCAGGAGGCCGGGCGTCCCCTGAGCTTCCAACACCCTCCCTCTAAACCTGAGTGTAATGCAGAGACCACCACCCCCTTTGCAAAATAGGCTCTGGAACATCATCATCACCACCTCCAGGAAAACTTCGAGACAATGCATCCGCCTTAGTATTTTTTGCCCCCGAGCGATAGGTTATTACAAAATTAAACCTAGTAAAAATAACGACCACCGTGCCTGTCTAGGGGTGAGACGTTTAGCAGACTCCAGATATACTAAGTTTTTGTGATTAGTAATCACTGTGACGGGATGAACCGACCCTCCAAAAATGACGCCACTCCTCTAAGGCCAACTTAATAGCCAAAAGTTCCTGTTGCCAATGTCATAGTTCCTTTCTGCAGTAGACAATTTCTTCGAAAAGAAAGCACACGGACGCCATTCACCAGGGACGGGCCCTGAGATAGTACCGCTCCCACCCCCACCTCTGATGCGTCAACCTCTACAATAAAAGGAAGCGAGACATCTGGCTGTACGAGAATAGGAGGCGAGGTGAATCTCTCCTTCAGAGATGTAAAGGCAGTTTTGGCTGCATATGACCATTTGGAAAAATCGGATCCCTTCGGGTCATGTCCGTCAGTGGTTTGACCACCAAGGAATAGTTCTTTATAAACTTTCTATAAAAATTGGCAAACCCCAGGAAGCGATGCAATTCCTTCAGGTTCTCAGGCAGATCCCAGTCCATAATTGCCCGGACTTTCTCTGGATCCATGCGGAAACCTGAATCTGACAACACATACCCCAGAAATGGCAGTTCTTTTACGGCGAACACACATTTCTCTAATTTGGCAAACAATTTGTTGGCCCTTAATATCTGCAGCACTTGTCTCACATGGATCTTATGTGTATCCAGATCCGGAGAATAGACCAGGATGTCATCAAGATATATCACAACAAATCTCCCGATAAGGTGACTAAAAATATCATTGACAAAATGTTGGAACACCGCAGGCGCATTAGTAAGACCAAATGGCATGACCAGATTTTCATAATGCCCTTCCGGAGTATTAAAGCCGTCTTCCACTCATCCCCTCTTTGATGCGAACCAGGTTATAGGCTCCTCTGAGATCCATTTTGGAGAACCATTTAGCACCAGCAACCTGATTAAAGAGGTCGGGAATGAGAGGAAGAGGATAGGGTCTCGGATAGTTATCCGGTTTAATTCCCGAAATCCAGGCAAGGACGCAGGCCCCCATCTTTCTTTTTAACGAAAAAGAACCCTGCAGCCACGGGTGAAGAAGAGGGTCTGATGTGTCCCTTAGCCAAACTCTCCGAAATATAATCTTTCATAGCCTTCCTCTCCGGGCCGGAAAGACTGTATAACCGGGTTTTAGGTAGTTTTGCCCCAGGTAACAGATTAATTGGGCAATCATATGGACGATGAGGTGGTAACCCCTGACAACCCTTCTCAGAGAACACATCCATAAAATCTGACAGAAAGGAAGGTAGAGATGTTACAGAGAGTGTTGAGCACCTACTACTCAAGCAGTTGTCCTTACAATGTTCACTCCACTCCACAATCTCCCCGGCCTGCCAATCCACCACTGGATTGTGAGTCACCAGCCAGGGAAGCCCCAATACCATAGGAGCCTGGAAGACCGTCCAGGACATAACAAGAGATATGCTCTTTATGGAGGTCCCCTACCTGCAGATGGATATTATGGATGACCTGAGTTAACTCTCTCTGAGTAAGAGGGGAGGAGTCGATGGCAAAAACAGGAATAGTTCTGCGTACCGGTTCCGGAGTAAAACCCAGAGCCTGAGCAAACCGTGAATCCACCAAATTGACCCCCGTCCCACTGTCCAAAAAGACCGGAACAGATCTCAGCCTTATTGCCCACCACAACGGTAGCGGACAACAAAAACTGAGACATGCGTATGGAGGAAGCGAATACGCCCAGACTGTTATCCTCCGCACAGTCTGGGGACTCTAGTTTCCAGCGGCTCCTTTGTTTGTGATCTCTTGGGTTCTGAGGGACATACCTTCACAAAATGACCCCTCCCCACAACGAAAACAAACCTCTGACCTATGGCGGACCTTAGGAGGATTCACCCGTCTAGTGGCGCCCCTATTTGCATTGGTTCGACTGGATCACAACAAACCGATCCCTGCCCTATAGAGGCCTCTGTAGAATTTAATAGTCTCTCCCTGAGTAGTCTGTCGATTCTTATGGACAGAGACATAGCAGCCTCAAGAGACCCAGGGACCTCGTATACCGCCAGCGCGTCTTTTAATTTTTCAGACAACCCCTGGCAGAACTGACTCCTAAGGGCCGAGTCGTTCCATAATGTATTAGTAGCCCACCTACGGAATTCGGAACAATATAGTTCAGCTGACCGGTTCTCTTGCCGAAGTCTACGTAGCTTAGACTCAGCCAGTGAGACCCTGTCCGGGTCATCATATACGAGACCCAAGGCTTCAAAAAACTCCTCCACAGATCGTAAGGCCTGAGAGTCTGATGGTAAGGAGAAAGCTCAAGCCTGCGGATTTCCTTGCAGGAGAGAAATTACAATGCCCACCCGTTGTTCCTCACCGCCGGAGGATCTAAGGCGTAACCTGAAGAACAATTTACAAGCTTCTCTGAAGGTTACAAATTGGTCTCTCCCTCCTGAGAACCTGTCAGGAAAAGCCACTTTTGGCTCAGGAGTACCTTGGTTTCCCGTAGCAACGGTGGAACCCAAGGATTGCTGCGGCTGCTGCAGCACTGTTGCTTTTAATCCTGCCACTTCAAGGGATAACCCCTGTAATTGTTTCGCCAAAACCGTAACCGGATCCATAGTGGAACAGAAAAATACGAAGCAAAACAGCAAGCAAAAAAAAAAAAAAAAGGAAATGTCACTTTTTTTTTTTTTTTAAAAGGCCAGATATACTGTCACGACCGCTATCCCAGCAGCGGTCGTGTCGCACCAGACGGAGGGGAAGGGGGACCCTTATCTACGGATGGGAAATAGAACGGCCACCCCTGACAAACCCTAAGCTGGCACCTGTTTGCCCTGATACCCTAGACGGGGTGTGAACCCGTGCGGCGAGCAGGATGCCTAAACCCTGAGTCACCCTCAGAAGACTAGACTGGGGAAAGGCAGATCGGAGCACTAGTCACCATCACTCATGTCTAGGAGAACAACAGGGGAAGACAGCAACAAACAAACAATCTCCAGCAGAGATAGACTTATCCAGTCACGAGCAGAGAAGATGATCCCAATAACGACAGTCCACGCCAGACAAGAGCTCCACAGCAATACCGTCAAACGATCTCCTTCAAAGGTCAGAATAGCACTGGAAGTAAGGACTAAATCTGGCAATGACTGCAAGTGAAACTGAAACTAATATAGTAGCTGGGAGTGGCAGACAGCACTCACCTGAGAAGAATGCCTACAAACTCCCAGTCAGGACAAAAGGTTCACAAGGCAAAACCCCGGATGACATACCCTGAACCATGGAGCAAACTCACAAGCTGCGAGTAGCAAGTCGCGCGACCTTCTCTTCCCAGACCTATCTGGATCAGTCACAGTCGTGACAACAGCACACTGTTGAGCGATCACAATATTTATGACAGATCTGTTCCCCTAATAATGGAGTCTCCCACTACCAGCACCTATCTGGCTTGCCCTGCTCTCCTGGTCCCCTGCTTACTGGAACTGATATTCCCCTAACTGGCAGAGAAAGTGTCCGGCTGCAGCAGTGCCATCCCTGAACTGACATCCCCTCATCTGCCAACTGTGCAAACTTGTTGGGGTGTGTCAGATCAGGGTTAGCCTCCTGGCACTCTTCCCTCTACCCTGCTTTATTACTGTTACCCAGCTAACTACCTCACTCTCCTCAGCCTCCCCACTGTCACCCTCCCCTTATCTGCTCCATAGAGTGCTTGCTCGGTGAGCAGCAAATTCTTTTCCAAATTGTCAGTGGCTTTCAGTGTTGCAACTCGCCTGTTTAGAGACTTGATGTGCGATTCCAAATGGGTAATTTGCTCACATTTTGAACAAACATATACACCCTCGAATGGCTGTTCCAGGACTGCATACATCAGACATTTGCATATATTAAAACTTTTTTCTCATCAATGCAGGCCCAAATGAATATGGGACTAACACAGATGCCTTCAGCTGCCATGTGCACATGCAACAGGTCATGCCCTGACAGATGCCCTGAACAATTAAGGGATTTCAGTGCATCTGCAGACTGGTGCTTTCTGCGTCACAGCGAATCTGAAGTTCTTATCTCTGAACTCCTGAGAGTTCATAAACTCTCATTAAAGCTTAATTGGTCTCAAACTGTTATAAAAGTAGACATAAGGACTATAGATCAAGCAGTTTTCTGATTCACTGGGAAGCAGAAAAAACATGTTTCAATAGTCTGTTGTACTATTGAAACATATTAGATAAGGGGGATAGTATAAAAACACTTTTGATATGTCATAGCGACATATGAAAGGTTTTGATCAGTGGGGGTCTGAGTGGTGAGATCCCCACCAATCGTGAGAAAGAGGAGAGAAAAGCACTCATATTGGTGCAGTAGACAAAATTGAGATACAGTAGGCCCATAGGCTTTGTATTAATCCTGTCTCCTGCACTGAGGAGGGTGCAGTATGTGAGCACTTCTTTTACCTCATTCTTGCAATTGGAGAAGGTCTCAACACTTAGACCCCCATGAACCAAAACCTTTAATACGTCACTATGACACTTCAAAAGCTTTTGCAAACTTCAGTGGCACTTTAAATTTCGACTCTTTCTGAGTTCGGCTCTACACGGGGGCTGTCTTATTGGTGACTGACAGCTATGTATACACACATCAGGGAATGCTATGAAGGCAAGACACCCCCCATGTACAATTGAACTTAGAAAGAGCAGAGATTTTAATATATAAATTACAAAAACTATATGTCAATCTGTAAATTGGCTAAGAGAGAGTAGAGTGGTAATCTCAAAATGGAGTGTAAAGAAAAACAAGAAAAAGCTGTTGTGGAAATCTTGACAGAATTGTCAGTGGTATCTCTAAAAGCCTCACACAAAGCATCCTGATTCTTATTTTTTTCTTTTATAGAATAGATTGTACACCAACTTTTGTTTGTGAAATTGGAATTTCTGAAAATTCAAAATGCTGGTGAAGTGGTGGATAATGCAACCACGATGCACCCCTCCCCCAAATACTTTAAAGAATTGTGCACCCTCACAGTAGTATTGCCCTCCTTGTACAACCTTCACAGTAGTTATGTCCTCATTTGTGCCCCCTAATAATTTCCACATTGTGCCCCCTAACGACAGTTATGTCCATATTGTACCCCCTCACGGTAGTTATGCCCACACTATGCCCCCTCACAGTTTTTATGCACTCTTTATACAACCTTCACAGTAGTTATGCCCCCATTGGATCCCCTTAAAGTACTTATCCCGTCATTGTGCCCCCTCACAGTAGTTTGGCCCTCTCTGTGCTCCTTTCACAGTAGTTATGTCCTCACTGTGAGCCCATAACAGTTATGCCCCTTTACAGTAGTAATGCACTCCGTGCCCCCTTCATAGTAGTAATGCCCTCTATGCCCGTTTCATAGTAGTAAAGCCCATTGTGCCCCTTCATAGTAATAATGCCCATTGTGCCCCCTTCATAGTAATAATGCCCATTGTGCCCCCTTCATAGTAATAATGTCCATTGTGCCCCCTTCATAGTAATAATGCCCATTGTGCCCCCTTCACAGTAGTAAAGCCCATTGTGCCCCCTTCATGGTAATAATGCCCATTGTGCCCCCTTCATAGTAGCAAAGCTCTTTGTGCCCCCTTCACAGTAGTAAAGCCCATTGTGCCCCCTTCATGGTAATATTGCCCATTGTGCCCCCTTCACAGTAGTAAAGCCCATTGTGCCCCCTTCATGGTAATAATGCCCATTGTGCCCCCTTCATAGTAATAATGGCCATTATGCCCCTTCATAGTAGTAAAGCCCTCTGTGCCCGCTTTTATAGTAGTAAAGCCCATTGTGCCCCCTTCATGGTAATAATGCCCATTGTGCCCCCTTCATAGTAATAATGCCCATTGTGCCCCCTTCATAGTAATAATGCCCATTGTGCCCCCTTCATAGTAATAATGCCCATTATTCCCCCCTCACAGTAGTAAAGCCCATTGTGCCCCCTTCATGGTAATAATGCCCATTGTGCCCCCTTCATAGTAATTATGCCCATTGTGCCCCCTTCATAGTATTAAAGTCCTCTGTGCCCATTCTGTGTTTAAAAAAAAACAACAAAAAACAGTAACTACTCACTTCGTCCCTTAACTACTCACATTCTAATCCCGTTGGTTTGGTCTTGTCACCTCATAGAAAAGGGGATTGAAGAATATTATAATTAAAAAGAAGTTATTAAGATGCATAATTGAATGTTATGAAATTAAAATGTGAAGTAATGGAGGTTGGGGAATGAATTAGTTTATATTTTTATTGGAAATGTTAAAAAATTTTTTATTAGCAATCTTCTCCGAATAAAACGCATGTGCCCAAAAAAAACGCAGAAGAATCGCAACAAAAACGCAATAGAGTTTTGAAAAAAAAGGTCAAGCGGATAAAATGAATTAGGAAGAATGAGATGATTCGAAATAAAAATAAAAACAGTCTTGAAGTGGATAAATATTTGTGAAATCCAGACCATAATTTTGTTGTGTCTTTTTGAGGAGTCCAGTCCGGATTTTGTGGACAATCATCCTTCAATTAGAAGGAGTGTATTTAAAGGATGTCACAATGGAGGTTAGATTACCACTGAGGAAGAGGTCGGTTAAATGTTGTACCTCGAAACGCGTATGGGAAAAACTGTAATCTCCGTGACATCAAGTTCACTTAGTGCGCACTAAAGAGTTCAATTTTGGCAGATACTCGATCTAAACAGAAAGAAAATCTGGTTACCTGAGGAGACACCTGGCTGCATAGGAAACTACACGAGGAGACTCCAGAAGGTAGTAGACCCAGCTGAAAAATCTGAGTACTCAAGCCACGAAAATCTGAACCAGTTGCAGTCAGCCCGGCAAGGTCGGTAAGCGATCACACATAAGGAATCGCGGTAGGAGAGAAGGTAGGAGGAAGAACTTTTTCTATTTAGTGGTGGGACGCCACCAATTGTCTATTCAATTCCCTACCTGTATCTCTGCATATGATTACGTCGAATACCGTAGCTGGGAAATCGAGTACAAGTGATTGCATATCACTGTGAATCTATAAGGACATACAGGTCTGAAAAGGATACCCGTATTACCGTTAACTGCTGTTTTGAACATTGCTGCTAATAATAAATTGGACATAAATGATTAGACAGCACCGTGAATATATAAAGACCTATAGATTTGGACGGGACATTTTGTGATTCAGTTTACATTTTTTGGATATGTTGGAAATTCCTCTTTGCGAGCTTTTTTCAAAAAACGCATGTGTTTAAAATATCTAAAGAATACTTCCAGTGATACCAGCTGAATATAATAATAAAAAACGAGGGCAGCAGTTGCGAAGAAAAATTTTTTTGCATGCGAAAAAACCGCATGCAAAAATCGCATGCGAGAAAAATCGCATGCGAAAATATCACATGCGGAAAAACCGCACACGATAAAATCGCATACAGAAAATCGAATGCGATATATATTTTGCAACGAAGTTATAGATAGACAAGTTGGGAAGAATAGAAGATTGCTTTCTGAATGTGGTTGTTCCTTTATTTGGTTTTATATTGCTATTTTTAAGTTGTTGTATAAGGTTTTATCTTTATCGGTATTAAACTAGTTTGTGATTTTGATACTTCAGAGTTTGAGTGCCATATCCCTTTTCTTCTGTTTAAGTAATTTTTCATTATTTCTGATACATAGAAGCTGGTATCAACGGATATAGAGCACCAATTAGGTCTCTCTTTTATACTGGCAGAGCCACCTACTTCGAATAAAAACTACTCACTTCGTCCCATTCCTGATGCTCCTAACCAACTGCCCTGCGGACACAGATCGATCTGCAGCACTGTGTGGGAGGAGCACAGGCAGATTCCCAGGCTGCAGGCTCCTCCCACACAGGTCGGCAGCATGATCTGTCTCTGCCGGGTGAATGGTGGAGCAGAGAGCAGAGGGCTCTCTGATTCACCATTCAGTGCATGAGAGAAGGGGCACAGGGAGCTGAGCAGTCATTGAGTGACAATGCAGTATGCCAGAGCAGCAGGGGAAAAGTCTCTGTGAGGTCACGGAGTGAGTGTAAATAGGCTGAGGGTGAAAACACAGTTTTTGGTTTACTCACAGTTTTGCCGTCCCTGGGCAGGGCTGCATAGAGTGAAGAGGAGAACAGCACAGGAATTCTCCGGGGCACACTCTGATGTAAGGGACACAGGCCAGATGGTGGCTGAGGTACCTTTGGTGGTAACTGCTCTTGGTGGTAACTTGGCTTTATGTGCTTATGGCTAGGTTCCTTTAGTCGTGACGCCAGTACCGTTGTGGTACAACAATGGTAGGAACAGTAGTAGTAATTGAGGAGCAGGATACAAGTTGAATCCAACTCAAAAGTTTCACTGAATAATGGCTCCTTGGTAACAGTTACATCCAGAAGTAATACAGTCTTTAAAGAGGATCTTTCACTAAGATTTAGGTAGTGAAATACTTACACTACCTTCCTGGGCAGCCCCCGCTGACATCCAGGCAACATTTTTTTTTTAAAAATAACCCCCAGTTCGTGCGCTCCAGTCCCCGTTAGTTTTCACATGTGGGGATTTCTTGTATGAGGCGGGGACTTGTCTTTTGCCTGGGGAGTGGTTTTCCTCTCCCTGGCTGCAAGTGCAGCCAATCATAGCGCTTGGCTCGCAGCCAGGGAGAGGAAAACCACTCCCCAGGCAAAAAACAAGTCCCCGCCTTATACAAAATATCCCCACATGTGAAAACTAACGGGGACCGGAGCGCACGAACGGGGGGTTATTTTAAAATAAAAAATGTTGTCTGGACGTCAGCGGGGGCCGCCCAGGAAGGTAGTGTAAGTATTTCACTACCTAAATCTTAGTGAAAGGTAAAACATATAGAAGCAGATTGCTGTAGATCCACTGAAAACAGGCTACGTGTACGTTTCACAGGCTATGCTATATATTTTGTTCTTACTGGTAGGTGACTTTGCTTCTGGTCCCTTTTATCCCAGTATAGTTTGGTGAGATTGCCGGTGGCTGATAAGTCCTTCACCTTGACTCCAAAGGTCCTTGATGCCTGAAATAGCGGCTGATAGTTTGTACTACTTCTTCCTCAACTCCCTCCCAACCATGCCCCTTTCTAGGGCTCATTCATGACTCAGTTTCTCAAGTGGCTTGTTCTCACAGACTTCTGACTAGGCCTGAACTGAGGTATATATACACTGATTCTATCCCAATCTAGTGGTGGATGTATGTACTGCACCCTACCGCCTGTTAACAGGGATTGTACTGCAAATATAGAACGAACTATGACATATGATGAAATATGACACAAAAATAAAATTAACATGAAGGTGCCCACATATATATAACCAGTGGGACACTGCAACAAGACTGCAGCTCCCCAGCAATGAGCGCTTCCATCTGTATTGATGGAAGCGACTCTCATCTCTTCTGAGAGCCAGCATCCGGGCAGACCCTCCCCATGCCGCACCAGACAAAGTTACATTTATTTAAAAGGATTTCAACTCTGACACCAAAAATCTAATATCCAGCTCTACAAGACATAATATGAAATTAATCAGCATACAATTTTGGACATTAATATACAATGGTGTTGCACGGCAGTACTTTTAAAACACTGCACAAATGTTAATGTTATCATCCAAGGAGCCAAAGACATGTCCTATAAACAGCCAATACAGAAATACAAGGTTTTGTAGCAAATTGAGAGTTTTACCTTTGCTGTGCAAGAATTCTGCATAGAACAAGATTAATGCAATTCTGAAAACTCAGACATTAATGTTGACCATTTACTTACTAATTATTATGATTAAATTTATTGGTTTTAAATCAAGGTCATCTATACATACCTTTATTCAAATGCTGTCACTGTATCAGATACAATGTGTGATGACCGTCACAGATAGTTGGCTGCATCCAGGGCCCCATCACAAATGCGCCATTACAGATCCCGCTGAGGAAGGTCTTTATAAGACCGAAACGTCCGGGGACCGTACAAATAATTATTGTGGCCTTATACTTATCATATAGCCTGGATGTATACAACAATGTTATATTGAACGCTGAAAAATACAAATAAAATGTGATTACTTGCATACAAAACAGTGTGTCGTGAACCTACCTTACACAGATAGTTCCAGGCTCAGCATTAGACAGAAACACTATTGTTAAGAGCTAATAACTTTTTTTGCCTGTACAAATGGGTTACACTTGAACAATGCACATACTGTTTGCAGGATTCTCTGTTGATCTGGAAGCAAACAGGTTCTGCAGAACTGAGTAGAAGTTTACCCCTTCCTGTCTACCATCTGTATGTACAGTCCGGTCTAGAAGCCTTTGGACAGTGGCAGAAATTTAGCTATTTAGTCTCTGGTCCCCAACCATAATGGATTTAAAATTAAAGTGAATCTGTCACCAGCATCCTCCCTATCCAACTGTTTGCATACCCACATAGCTGTGATTCACCTGATTAAAACACTCTTAGGTTTGTTGATCTGGGGCACGGTTCACAAGTTATGATACTTTTTGTAATATGAAAATTAGGTTTTTGGTGCAATGAGGGTGTCACCATTGCTCTTGTTTCACAAAAGCTTCGCTCATTTCTGTGGTCAGCCCCTCGCTTTTTGCTTTGCCGCTGCCTGGCTCTGTCAATTAGAAGTGAGTTAGGAGCTGGTAACAGAAAGGAGCAGAACTTAAGTGCAACAAGAGCAATGGTGAGGCCGTTATTGCATGAGAGGCCTAATTTGCATGAAAAAGTATCATAGTTCAGGAACGGAGCCTCGGATCAACAAAAGAGAAACAGTTTTTTGATCAAGTGAACTATAGCTATATGTCTATGCAAGCAGTTGACTATGGAGGTTACTGATGACAGAATACCTTTAAAGTAGATGTCTGGGTGCCACAAATTATTTTCAAAAGCCTTAGGTATAAAAGAATGTTCAAAAATCATACCCACTTCACCGATTGCCCACTGATGCCATTCAAACAGTTTTCTGGTCTACACTGGTCTCTATTTTCTGGTGTGTCAAAAGGCAACCAGAAGTAGAGACCAACTGGGACTGGAGAAGGGGGCCACCAGAGAAGTGTCACAACAGCAGCAGTGGAGTATAGGTGTGGATTGTTTTTTTCATGTTTTTTACACCATGCATGATGCTTCTGAAAATAATTTGGATCACCGAGACAAAACTTTTAAGATGAGAGTGAAGGCGTTTAACAAAAATATTACATTGACTATTTAGGATTTACAGCTATTTTTAGTCCCTCCTTTTACACAGACTCAGTGAGAAGTAGTAACACAATAACATACAGTAACATAAATAAAACAGTAATAATAAATCTACTTCATATTATTTAACAGCCAAATCTCTGCCACAGGTATTTAATGAAAGACCGTCTAGGATTCAGAATAAGCAGTCCTTGTAGTAGTTACCGTAAAACACATGGTTATCTCAGCTAAAGTTAACATTGGCTCTATGTAATAGTTTCCTTTCAACAAAGCAAACTTTCTTGAAAATTTGTGTCACTCAGCTTAAAGAAACACTAAACATAGAAGTCAAAGCAGGGCATGGACTGAGAGAGTAAAGTGGCCCTGAAAAAACCTTAAAGGGTCCCATGTTGTATGCTAGTCCAAATTGACAAAAGGCAGGCAACACAAGGGAGGGGACTGGGTTTAGGGTACATTCACAGTTAAAAATTGCCAGTTTACCGTATTCGGCATTGCAGCTGGATCTGCATTGACTATAAAAAGATCTGGCCATAAATTCCAGGTTTCAGAAGGACAAATACCGCTGCATACAGCCTTTTTCTCCAGTAGCATTAATTACCACTGAGAGCATAAGATCATTATGTATCTAGCTGGCAGCCATGATGTGGGCTCCCTGGGCATTAGCCCACTGGGAAATTTCCCTGTAGAGTCTATAGCCAGTCTGCCCCTCATCCGAATAAAAAAAGAACAACCCTAACAAAACCTAACATAATTATTTTTTTTCTAGTTTTTGTTTTGTCTGATAGCACCACTGTGGACCATGAAAAATAAAACAGAAAGCAATATATTCTTCTAATAGGCTGCAGCCATGTCTTTTCTCTCTTTACCCCTGATACTAGTGCAAGTGAGGTAGGAAGATTAGGAGGAGGGGGCTGGGTTAAGGGTACGTTCACAGTTGCAGTTTCAGTTGCAGTTAATTTAATCAGTTTCTATGAGGAGGTAAGTTCTACACTTGACAGTGGCGAATCAATGGATGTCGTATATCTGGACTTCTCCTATGCATTTGACACTGTACCACATAAAAGGTTGGTATATAAAATGAAAATGCTTGGACTGGGGAAAATGTCTGTATGTGGGTAAGTAACTGGCTTAGTGATAGAAAAAGAGGGTGGTTATTAATGGTACACACTAAGATTGGGTCACTGTCACTAGTGGGATACCTCAGGGGTCAGTATTGGGCCCTATTCTCTTCAATATATTTATTAATGATCTTGTAGAAGGCTTGCACAGTAAAATATCAATTTTTGCAGATGACACTAAGCTGTGTAAAGTAATTAACACAGAAGAGGACAGTATACTGCTACAGATGGATCTGGATAGATTGGAGGCTTGCGCAGAGAAATGGCAGATCATGTTTAATACTGACAAATGTAAGGTTATGCACATGGGAAGGAATATTGCAAGTCAACAGTACATACTAAATGGTAAAACACTGGGTAACACTGACATGAAAAAGGACCTAGGAATTTTAGTGAACAGCAAACTTAGAACATAGTCCTACCACTTTACAAATCACTAGTCAGACCACACATGGAGTACTGTGTACAGTTCTGGGCTCCTGTGAACAAGTCAGAGATAGCAGAGCTGCAGAGGGTTCAGAGGATGGCAACTAAAGTAATAACTGGAATGGGTGGACTACAGTACCCTGAAAGATTATCAAAATTAGGGTTATTCACTTTAGAAAAAGACGACTGAGGGGAGATCTAATAACTATGTATAAATATATCAGGGGTCAGTACAGAGATCTCTCCCATCATCTATTTATCCCCAGGACTGTGACTGTGACAAGGGGACATCTTCTGTGTCTGGAGGAAAGAAGGTTTGTACACAAACATAAAAGAGGATTCTTCATAGTAAGAGCAGTGAGACTATGGAACTCTCTGCCTGAGGAGGTGGTGATGGTGAGTTAACTAAAAGAGTATAAGAGGGGCCTGGATGTATTTTTTGAGTGTAATAACAGTACAGATTATAGCTACTAGAGATGGTTCGTTGATCTAGGGTGTTATTCTTATTGCTTCACTGGAGTCGGAAGGAATTTTTTCCCCTAAAGTGGGGAAAATTGGCCTCTACCTTTTCCAACTCTTTCACAGGGCTAGGGGTGTCAAAATAAATGGGCATTAAGCCTCACCTCTTTCCCTAAGAGGTTAAAAAACAAGTTGACCCTCTAGAGATGAGCTAATTTTTTAATAATTTGATTTAGATGGTTTTTCCTAAAATAATTTGATTCGATTCGAGTTTATTTGCAGTGAATCACATTAAAAACTGATATTTCTTGGCTGCAGAGAGTCTGTATGGTGGTGTAGAACACTGTGCCTTGCAGTAACACACATAGGGAGTCTGCTGTGGTAGTGAAACAATACGGTTAGTCAGTATGACATCCAGATGGCGTCGCTCTTGGAATCACTGCACACTTCGCTAATTTGGGCAGTCACGGAGCCAAAATTGACCAAAAACTCAAGTATAAACTCAGCCTTACAGGTCAATGTTAGCGTCAGGTATAAAGAACCGTGCAGAGGCCCAAGATCCTACTATAGCCTGAAAGAGCGCACTCCTTTTACACCGTCGTCAGCGGATTCCATATAGATTTCTACAGAACCCGTTCTGTTACACTATGAAAAACCCTCGGAAAACCAGTTTAAGTCTGTAGAATTAATAAAAAGAATATATCATACAGCACTCAGCTCTTTGATTAACTCACACCACTCTCTGAAGACTGTAGCAGTATTGTATCAATGAACATGAATTATGAAGGTTGAGATGTAGACCTACTTATGAAAGAAAAATAACAGTGAAAGCCTTCTCTGTGTGGTATCATCATAAAACATTAGCTCCCTAAGGAGGTATTTAGTGCTGTTATACTAACTTGTGCAAAAGAAACACAACTCTCGTTATTCCACTGAGTGTCCTTCAAGGAACTGCAAGTTGTGGACCTTTCCCTATGTTCTCCTCAGAGCCCAGTGTGGAATATTTATAAAAGAGTTTAGGCCCTCTATCAAGTGCTATTCCCTCAACAATCATTTTCAAAGATTATAGCTGTTAATTTATTTACTGAAATGGGAGCAACACATTTTATGTTCATACCAAACATATCCTCAGGTGAAGGCCAGAAATAGCCTCAAAGTCCAGTAGGCATACTTGCGTTACCTCTCTAAATGCATAATACCCGGTTCACAACAGTTAAATAGTAAACTGTTGAGAGGAAAATCATTAGAAATTATTACACTCTTACAATAAAATGACAGCAGTGCATACAATCTCATTAAAAACTCCATTTATAGTTAAATAGGCCTTCTAAAAGTCAAATATTGGTTCGTTTCCTGGCAACCCCACAGTTCCGTTCAAGTTAATGGGTCTGGACTGCAATACCAAGCACAGACGCTAATCAATGAATGACACTGTGCTTGGCAAGCTATGACGAGGTCGCAACGCCCACTGAAGCACCACAGCTTCTTCAAAAAGCTGATGGTGGCGGCAGTTTAACACCCACTGTTAAGATATTGATAAAGTATTCTAAGGATAGGTCATTACTTTTCTACTCCTGGAAAACTGCATTAAGCGGCAGTGCCGGATTAAAGCCACATACTGACCATGTCCATAAATGTCATAATCATATTTAAAGATATATCTAGGGTAAAAGGAAATAAAGTGACGAAAGAAATATATTGGTTGTATAAATTACAGATTATGCAGATTATGCAGTCACACGGATTGAACAAGAAATCATCCTGTGAAAACTGTTGGACTTTTGCTCCTCTAGTGACACCTTGTGCCCACTTAAGAATATTATTTGATGGATTCATTCTTCACAACTGATTGCATCTAGATATCTGGAAAAAAGGTCAATCCCCTGCAAACAGTAGGCGATGTTATTACCCAACTCAGATTCAGTAAATTTGTTTGCTATAAAAAAAAAAAGAATATTATTTTATAAAATAAGAATTCAGACTCAAGTGGTTAGTTATGATGGTCCACAGCCGATTTATGTCTTTTATCCCTTAGAGATATTATTTTTGCCATTTGATGAACAGATCAATACTGGGCACTAGGCCCTCATAATGTGTATATATATATATATATATATATATATATATATATATATATAGAGAGAGAGAGAGAGAGAGAGAGAGAGAGAGAGAGAGAGAGTTTAGACATTAACCCTTAAGTACCGGGCTCATTTTCACCTTAGGACCAGGCCATTTTTGCAAATCTGACCAATGTCACTTTATGTGGTGATAACTTTAAAACGCTTTTTCTTTTTTGTCACATATTGTACTTCATGACACTGGTAAAATTAAGTCGAAAAATTTCATTTTTATTTATAAAAAAATATCAAATTTACCAAAAATTTGGAAAAATTTTCAATTTTCCAAGTTTCAATTACTCTACTTCTATAATACATAGTAATACCGCCCAAAAAGTTATTGATTTACATTCCCATATGTCTACTTCATGTATCGATCATTTTGGGAATGCCATTTTATTTTTGGGGACGTTACAAGGCTTAGAAGTTTAGAAGCAAATCTTGAAATTTTTCAGAAATTTTCAAAAACCCACTTTTAGGGACCACTTCAGGTCTGAAGTCACTTTGTGAGGCTTACATAATAGAAACCATCCAAAAATGACCCCATTCTAGAAACTACACCCCTCAAAGTATTCAAAACTGATTTTACAAACATTATTAACCCTTTAGGTTTTCCACAAGAGTTAATGGCAAATGGAGATAAAATTTCAGAATTTCGATTTTTGGGGGCTTCAAATGGGACATGGTGTCAAATAACCAGTCCAGCAAAATCTGCCTTCCAAAAACCATATGGCGTTCCCTTCCTTCTACGCCCTGCCGTTTGGCCATACAGCAGTTTACGCCCACATATGGGGTGTTTCTGCAAACTACAGAATCAGGGCAATAAAAATTGAGTTTTGTTTGGCTGTTAACCCTTGCTTTGTTACTGGAAAATTGATTAAAATGGAAAATTTGCAAAAAAATAGCTATTTTCAGACCGTTTTATTTTTGTTATTTACATCGTTGAACTGACAGGTTAGATTGTGTGCTATTTCTATAGAGCAGGTTGCTACGGACGCGCAATACCAAATATGGCTACTTTTTGGGGTTTTGTTTCAGTTTTACATAATACAGCATTTTTGAAAAAATTATTTTTAGTGTCTTCACATTCTGAAAGCCATATATTTTTTTTATTTTTGGGCGACTGTCTTATGTAGGGGCTCATTTTTGCGGGATGAGATGGCGGTTTGATTGGCACTATCTTGGGGTGCATATGACATTTTGGTCGATTGCTATTACACTTTTGTGATGTAAGGCTTTTGACACCGAATTTTATTTTTTGTTGTGTTCACCTGAGGGGTTTTGGTCATGTGTTTTTTTATAGAGCAGGCTGCGACGGATGCGCCGATACCAAATATGTATACTTTTTATTTATTTATTTAAGTTTTACACAATAGTATCATTTTTTAAAACAAAACAAATCATGTTTTAGTGACTCCATAGTCTGAGAGCCCTATTTTTTTTTTTTTTTGGGGGTGATTGTCCTATGTGGGGTATCATTTTTTGCGGGATGAGATGACAGTTTGATTGGCACTATTTTTGGGTGCATAAAACTTTTGATCGCCTGCTATTACAGTTTTGAGATGTGAGGTGACAAAAATGTTTTTTTACATTGTTTTTATTTTATTTTTTAACAGTATTTACCTGAGGGTTAGATAATGTGATATTTTTATAGAGAAGGTTTTTACGGACGCGGCGATACATAATATGTATACTTTTTATTTATTTATTTTACTTTAACACAATAATAGCATTTTAGAAAAGAAAATTATGTTTTAGTGTCTTCATAGTCTGAGAGCCATATTTTTTTATTTTGTTGGGCGATTGTCCTATATAAGGACTCATTTCGTGCGGGATAAGATGGCGGTTTATTGAGTACTATTTTGGGAGGCATACGCCTTTTGATCACTTGGTATTACACTTTTTGTGATGCAAGGTGACAAAAAATGGCTTTTACACCATTTTTTGTGGTTTTTTACGGTATTTGCGTGAGGGTTAGGTCAAGTGATATTTTTATAGAAGAGATTTTTACGGATGTAGCGATACCTAATATGTGTAGTGTATATTTTATTTTTTATTCAGTGATATGTATTTTCTTATTTTTTCACTTTTTGACATTTTTTTGACCCAGACCCACTTGGTTCTTGTAGATCCAGTAAATCTGGTGTCTATATAATACAGTAAGTACACTATATAGTGTACTTACTGTATTTTCTTTACTTTATAAAGTCTGAATAGGCTTTTGCCTTTAGCAAAAGCCCATTCAGAGTTTCAGTACCATAGCAAGCAGGACGCTTCTGAAGCGTCCTGCTGCCATGATAACCATCACCCCTGCCATAAGAGAGCAGCAGGTGATGGGAAGAGAGGAGCTCCCTCCCTCTACTATCCTATCCCGTCGGGGGCTGCAAAAGTACAGCAGCCCCCGATGGGAGAGGGAGGAGCTCCCTCCATGTTAACACCTTCCATACCGCGGTCCGTACGGACCACGGTATAGAAAGGGTTAAACTGCTGACATCTGCAGCACAGATGTCAGCAGTTTATAGCAGGGGTCAGCAATGTGCTGACCCCCTGCTACCCACTAGACACCAGGGAAAACGCTTGAAAGGAGGTGGGCGGGGATCGCAATTGCGATCCCGCCTGCCGCACTGCCCGTCTCCGTGCCGCCCACCCGCAGCACCGCCAGCAATCCCCCTGCACGCCCGGCGGGACACTAATATGGCGGGGTGCAGGGGGGTTAAATTTATAGGTTTGGGGCATATTTTAGTCTCTGATCCCGGATCAGAGACTACAGATACGCAGCAAACCGCAGGTCTGAATTGACCTGCGGTTTGCTGCGATCGCTGACATGGGGGTCACAGGACCCCCTGGGCATTGTGCCAAGGTGCCTGCTGAATGATTTCAGCAGGCATCTTGTTCCGATCACCGCCACATGCGCAGTGGTGATCGGAAATTCACAGGGCGTACATGTACGCCCTGGGTCCTAAGTACCAGGACGCAAGGGTGTACATGTACGCCCTTCGTCCATAAGAGATTAAACAATATTTTAGTTCTTCTTCCTAGGTATAGATTTAAATACATTATGAGAGTCACAGACTAGGTAATGTAAACCCACCCACTGAGCTTTGAACTACTTTTCCTGTTTTTTCAGCGATTTTCGGATGCATCTTATTTGTATGCTTGTCACTTCAATGAAGGGTGAGGGTCTCAGAGGCACAGGAATCTACACAGAACCAACTAGGAAAAATTCCTTACTCATTCATATAAAAAGATGCATGCGGTTTTTGTGGACAACTGCATGTGACCTCAACTAAATTGCACAAAGGAAGGACAGTAGTCTGCAATGGTGGATAAAGAACAAAGGTGGTGGAAGGCGTACTGGGTTCACTCCATTGTCTACCAGCAGTCCAGGAAAGGCCACTTTAGTACCCTGTACAACGACCTGCCTCGGCATCTAGAGATGTTCTACAGCTTCTGTCATTTGTTGGAGAATACTTCTGACCTCCTGCTAGGAGTGCCTTGTCCTGGCCTCACCTTACTGGACACCACCATGAGGAGCTGCATTTCTCCAGAGTAAAGGCTAACCCTTTGTTGAATGCCATCTTATTTGCACACTTACTCCCCTATTGACATCTCCTTTTTCTCTTTTTTTCCAGATTTCTGGGGCAATTGGGAACTCATTTGCATCACTACATTTTGAGTTTCTGCTGGGGATCTGTACAATTTCTCAGATTGTCCATAACACTTGTGAAGTCATCTGGAAGACGAAAGACGTTGATGCCACAGCCCAAGGCAGAAGACTGGTTCCATATTATTGGTAAGGGCTTTAAGCATTCTGTGCAGTTTCCCAACTGCATCGGGGCAATCAATCGCAAACACACCTGTGTTAGGAAGGCTCCCCACTCAGGGTCCCAGAACTTTAATTGTAAATAATATTTCTTGGTGGTGCTGCTGGCCTTTGCTGACAGTAACTACTAGTTTATAATTGTGGATATCAGGGGCTATGGGAGCATATCTGATTCCCGGAACTGCAGGGTCACTGGCTACATTTTTATCCAGGCTGACAAAGGTTTTGACTTTTCTCACCATGTAGTTCGGCCCTTCCCAAGACGCGACTTGGATGACAAGAGGTATATATTCAACTACCGGTTGATTGTGGAGTGTGCTTTCAGCATACTGTCCACCAAGTGGAGAGTCTTCATGTTGTCCAGACAATTCTACCCTAGTGATTCAGGCCTGTGTATTTCTACACAACTTTAACAGGATTCACTATGTGTTCTTGGATGCTGGTCAGGACCAATATCTGACCTCATAAACTGTTGGTTTGGACCAGACTAGGCATGGATGAATATCCGGACTGGCTGTTTGGGAACTCTATGTGGATTACTTCAGCATCCTTGAGGGAGCCAGTTTCATGGCAGATGGATGCTATTAATGGCAGTTGCTGTTTTTATCTGGACTCTGCACACTTTAGCTTATATGTTTTTCTAGTTAGTTAGTTTACCTGTTGTTGTTATTAGGGTAGGGACTCGCAAGAGAATGAGGACCGTTGATGTGGGCTTGCAAGCTGAGGTATTTTACAGATTTTAGGATTGATTGTGGGCATGCAATGTAATTCTTTTTACAAAATAAAATTTAGCATAAAATACCTTTTAATAGCTCATTACAATTAATCCCCTCCCCCCTCAAAAAAGACAGTTTTCTTTAAAGTGTTAGAGTAAATAATTTTAAAAATATATTGGGTTTTTTTAAAAAGAGGGGTAAAACAACATTCAATAATGCCATAAATGCAGAAGCATAAAATAAGGTATAAATCAGGTTTAATAAAACAAGCAGTTTCAGTGCCTTATAGCTGCATTCACATATGCAGCATAAACTTCGGTACTCAGTTCTGGCAGAGGAATGGAGTACCAGAGTTTACTATATTCAGTTTCAGCATAAATGACGGCTTTTGGCCAAACAAAAAAATACTGTGTTACAGATCAGTAAGTGTGGACTCACTGTGCCAACCAACCAGCTTGACTTAGGGCCAGGGTGGATAAAAATCTATTATTATTTTTTATATGAAGTGCTTTTTGAGGAAAATATATTACCATTAGAGTTAAGCGAACACCTGGATGTTCGGGTTTGAGAAGTTCGGGATCCAAGCTCGGCCGAACTTCACCCCGAACCCGAGCCCCATTGAAGTCAATGGGGACCCGAACTTTGGGCACTAAAAGGCTGCAAAATAGCCCAGGAAAGGGCTAGAGGGCTGCAAAAGGCAGCAAAATTTAGGTAAATCCCCTGCAAACAAATGTGGATAGGGAAATGACTTGAAATAAAATAAAATAAATAAAAATTAACCAATATCAGTTGGCAACTTGGAGGAGGATGACGTGGAATAGGAGTTGGGGTGGCATCAGGTGGGAATGCTATGGGAAATGAAGTTCTCATCACAGCCAAAAGGATTCATGTCTGCCTGCAGTGCCACAGGCCTCATTCACAAACTCAGGGCCATGGCACCCTCAAAGAGGAGAGCGGTCCCGTAACAGCAACACAGGCCTCAGGTCAACCTGCAATTGAACAGGCCATTATCATTTATGTAGGCCCCTGACACCCAGACAGAGGAGAGGTCATTTGACAGTAAAAGAGTTTAATGTCTCCCATCAAGACAGCAAGTAATTAATGAAATATAGGCCACTGACATCCACACAATGGGGCGGTCATTAGACAGTAAAAGAATCTAATATCTTCCACCAAGACAACAAATGATTAAACGACATATAGGCCCTGACACCCACACAATGAGGCAGTCATTAGACAGCAAAAAGAGTTAAATGTCTGCCACCAAGACAGCAAGCAATTAAACGAAATTTAGGCCCCTGACACCCAGACAATGGAGCGGTCATTGGACAGTAAAAAGAGTTTAATATCTCCTACCAAGACAACAAATGATTAAACGACATATAGGCCCTGACACCCAGACAATGGGGCGGTCATTAGACAGTAAAAAGAGTTAAATGTCTGCCTCCAAGACCGCAAGCAAGTACGTTAAATTTAGGCCCCTGACACCCATACAGAGGAGAGAGGTCCCATAGCAGCAAAAGAGGCATCATGTCAGCCACCAATGGAGAAGGCCACTTTCAGTTATTTAGGCCCTGGCACCCAGACAGAGGAGAGAGGTACCATAGCAGAGAATCAGGCTTCATGTCACCCACCAACGGAGAAGGCCACTTTCAGATATTTAGGCCCCAGCACCCAGGCGGAGGAGAGGTTCATTCAAGTTTGGGTTGCCCCGCAAAATAATGGTAAAATTAAAAAAAGAGGATGCAATAAAGAAGTGCTCTGGAGTACAAGAATATATGGTTAAGGGGAGGTAGTTATAAATGTCTATTCTGCACAAGGGATGGACAGGTCCTGTGGGATCCATGCCTGGTTCACTTTTATGAACGTCAGCTTGTCCACGTTGGCTGTGCACAGGCGGCTGCGTTTGTCAGTAATGACGCCACCTGCCGTGCTGAATACACGTTCAGATAAAATGCTGGCCATCGGGCAGGCCAGCACCTCAAGGCATAAAAGGCTAGCTCTGGCCATGTGGACAATTTGGAGACCCAGAAGTTGAATGGGGCCAAACCATCAGTTAGTACGTGGAGGGGTGTGCACACGTACTGTTCCACTATGTTATTGAAATGCTGCCTCCTGCTAACACGTTCCGTATCAGGTGGTGGTGCAGTTAGCTGTGGCGTGGTGACAAAACTTTTTCACATCTCTGCCGTGCTAACCCTGCCCTCAGAGGAGCTGGCCGTGACACAGCTGCGTTGGCGACCTTTTGCTTTTCCTCTGCCTTCGCCTTGGGCTTCCACTTGTTCCCCTGTGACATTTGGGGATGCTTTCAGGAGGGCATCTACCAGCGTGCACTTGTACTTGCGCATCTTCCTATCACGGCTCCAGTGCAGGAATTAAGGTGGGCGCATTGTCTTTGTACCAGTGATCCAGCCGGGTGGCAGCCCAGTAGTCCGCACACGTTAAAATGTGGGCACTGCAGCATGTAAGTCGCTCATGTGTGCCAGGCTGCCCAGAGGTAAGGAGAAGCTGTCCTCTGTGGGAGATGTATCATCATCGTTCTCCGTTTCCCCCCAGCCACGCACCAGTGATGGGCCCGAGCTGCGTTGGGTGCCAACCTGCTGTGAACATGCTTCATTCTCATCCTCCTCCACCTCATCCTCCCTCTCCTCCAGTAGTGGGCCCTGGCTGGCCAAATTTGTACCTAGCCTCTGCTGTTGCAAAAAAACTCACTATGAGCCACTTCTAAGAGACTGGCCTGAAAGTGCTAAAAATGACCCCTCTTCCTCCTCCTCCTGGGCCACATCCTCTTCCATCATCACCCTAAGTGTTTTCTCAATGAGACATAGAAGTCGTATTGTACGCTGATAACGGCGTCATCGCCACTAGTCATGTTCAGTGGAGTACTCGTAACAGTGCAACAGGGCCCACAGGTTTCGCATGGAGGCCCAGTCATTGGTGGTGAAGTGGTGCTGTTCCGCAGTGCGACTCACCTGTGCGTGCTGCAGCTGAAACTCCACTATGGCTTGCTGCTGCTTGTATAATCTCTCCAGCATGTGCAAGGTGTAGTTCCACCTGGTGGGCACGTCGCATATGAGGTAGTGAGTGGGAAGGCCGAAGTTACGCTGTAGCGCAGACAGGCGAGCAGCGTCAGGTTGTGAGCGCCGGAGCGCGCACAGACGGCCCGCACTTTATGCAGCAGCTCTGACATGTCGGGGTAGTTGTGAATGAACTTCTGCACCACCAAATTCAGCACATGCGCCAGGCAAGGGATGCGCGTCAAACCGGCTAGTCCCAGAGCTGCGGCGAGATTTCGCCCATTATCGCACACTGCCAGGCTGGGCTTGAGGCTCACCGGCAGCAACCACTCGTCGGTCTGTTGTTGTATACCCTGCCACAACTCCTGCGCGGTGTGGGGCCTATCCCCCAAATATATGAGTTTCAGAATGGCCTGCTGATGTTTACCCGGGCTGTGCTGAAGTTGGTGAGTAAAGGTGTGTGGCTGACTGGAGGAGCAGGTGGAAGAAGAGGAGGAGGAAGCTGAGTAGGAGGAGGCAAGGAATGATGCCCTGCGATCCTTGGCGGCGGAAGGACGTGCGCCAAACAACTCTCCGCCTGGGGCCCAGCCGCCACTACATTTGCCCAGTGTGCAGTTAGGGAGATATAGCGTCCCTGGCCGTGCTTACTGGTCCACGTATCCGTGGTTAGGTGGACCTTGCCACAGATGGCGTTGCGCAGTGCACACTTGATTTTATTGGATACCTATTTGTGCAGGGAAGGCACGGCTCTCTTGGAGAAGTAGTGGCGGCTGGGAACAACGTGCTGTGGGACAGCCATTGCCATCAGATGTTTGAAGCTGTCCGTGTCCACCAGCCTGAGCGACAGCATTTCAAGGTCAGTAGTTTAGAAATGCTGGCATTCAGGCCCAGGGCTCGAGGGTGGCTAGGTGGTAATTTACGCTTTCTCTCCAAGGTTTGTCAGATGGAGAGCTGAAAGCTGCCGTGTGACATGGTGGAGATGCTTGGTGACGGAGGTGGAGGTGTTGGTGGCACATCCTCTGTTTGCTGGGCGGCAGGTGCCAACCTTCCTCCTGAGGCGGAGGAAGAGGCCAAGACAGCAGCAGAAGAGGGAGCAGGAGGAGCATGAGTGAGTTCCTTGTTTTTAAGGTGTTTACTCCACTGCAATACATGCTTTGCATGTAGATGCCTGGTCATACAGGTTGTGCTAAGGTTCAGAACGTTAATTCCTCGCTTCAGGCTCTTTTGGCACAGCGTGCAAACCACTCAGGTCTTGTCGTCAGCACATTGTTTGAAGAAGTGCCATGCCAGGGAACTCTTTGAAGCTGCCTTTGGAGTGCTCGGTCCCTGGTGGCGGTAGCCAGTAGCAGGCGAACTGTCTTGGCGGCGGCTGTTCTGCTTTTGCCACCTGCTCCCTCTTTTGCTACGCTGTTGGCTCGGTCTCACCACTGCCTCTTCCTCTGAACTATGAAAGTCAGTGGCACGACCTTCATTCCATGTGGGGTCTAGGACCTCATCGTCCCCTGCATCGTCTTCCACACAGTCTTCCTCCCTGACCTCCTGTTCAGTCTTAAAGACACAGCAGTTGGCACCTGTGTTTAGTCATCATCAGAGACGTGCGGACTCTGATGAGGTGGTATTCCCATGTCCTCATCATCAGGAAACATAAGTGGTTGTACGTCAGTGCATTCTATGTCTTCCACCGCTGGGAAAGGGCTAGGTGGATTCCCTTAGGAAACTCTGCCAGCAGAGTCTTCAAAACGCATAAGAGACTGCTGCATAACTTGAGGCTCAGACAGTTTCCCTGATATGCATGGGGGTAATGTGACAGACTGATGGGCTTGGTTTTCAAGCGCCACCTGTGCGCTTTCTGCAGAAGACTGGGTGGGAGATAATGTTGTGAACGTGCTGGATCCACTGTCAGCCACCCAATTGACTAGCACCTGTACTTGCTCAGGCCTTACCATCCTAAGAACGGCATTGGGCCCCACCAAATGTCACTGTAAATTCTGGTGGGTACTGGGACCTGAGGTAGTTTGTTCACTGGTTTGTGTGGCTGTAGCAGAATGGTCACGTCCTCTCCCAGCACCAGAGGGTCTACTAACACCACCACGACCATGTCGCGTCTAGAAAAAATCTATCCTTTGCCGGACACTATTAACCTTGGCCAGCAACAGCTGGAACACCAGATTTAGGGAATTGCTATTTTGGCAATTGAATTTCACCCCAGAACAAAATCTATCCTTTACCGGACACTATTAAACTTGGCCAGCCACTGCTGGGACACCAGATTTAGGGGATTGCTATTTTGGCAATTGAATTTCACTCCAGAACAAAATATATCCTTTGCCGGACACTATTAAACTTGGCCAGCCACAGCTGAAACCACTAATTTACGGTATTGCTATTTTGGCAATTGAATTTCACCCCAGAAAAATATCTATCCTTTGCCGGACAGTATTAAACTTAGCCAGCCATAGCTGAAAACACCAGATTTAGGGGATTGCTATTTTGGCAATTGAATTTCACCCCAGAAAAATATCTATCCTTTGCCGGACAGTATTAAACTTAGCCAGCCATAGCTGAAAACACCAGATTTAGGGGATTGCTATTTTGGCAATTGAATTTCACCCCAGAAAAAAATCTATCCTTTGACAGACAGCAGACAGTATTACACTTGGCTAGCCACAGCTGGAACACCAGATTTAGGGGATTGCTATTTTGGCAATTAAATTTCACCCCTTAATAAAATATAGAAATTTCTATCCTGAGTTTCTAGGGGTGACACAGCCAAGCCCCTGATGTAGGATATAACAAAAAAAAAACTACTATTGATGGATTGATGGACTTGGTGGCAGCTTGTGCTGGTGCACCTCAAGACACAAAATGGCCGCCGATCACCCCAGAAAAAAGTGACAGAAAAACGCTTTGGGCTGCCTAAAAAACAGTGAGCAATTAACTAGCAGAAATTGAATGATTCACAGCTGTAGATCGATCACTTCATTAGGTGTTTTTGCTGAGTTTTCCCTGAATAATCTCGCCCTCACAGCAGCTGCATCCTATCCCTACACTAATCAGGGCAGAGTGACGTGCGGCGCTACGTGACTCCAGCTTAAATAGAGGCTGGGTCACATGCTGCACTTGGCCAATCACAGCCATGCTATTAGTAGGCATGGCTGTGATGGCTTCTTAGAACAAGACATAAAGCGCTAGCTGATTGGCTGCTGTGCAGCCCTTCAGAAAGCGGGGAAGAAATCGCCGAACAACGGACCCGAACCCGAACTTTTTAAAAATGTTCGGGTCCGGGTCCCAGCACTCCAACATTTAGTACGAACCCAAACTATACAGTTCGGCTTCGCTCAACTCCAATTACCATCCAAAGGTTATTCCATCATAAAATAAAGATTCGTTTTTAATTATGTAGAATAAGGCTGTATATGTTTAATTCTTTTGGTAAATAAATTCCATTAATCCATTCACAATGTCATGCTCTTCCAGAGGTTTTTGTAAGATTATTGGGCATTTTCTCTGCCTACAAGATATTATCACAGATGCTTGGTTTATGTTTGCAGTTCTCAAAACTGAATTTGACTCGGCAAAGATCACATGCCTATTCTTCACAGCAAAAATGTTATAACATGTACAGAGTTGAGAAAAGACCTTAATCCTAACTTCTACAAACCTATGAATACAGAATCAACCCCTTCAGTGCTAAGTTTAAAGAAGTTCAGTGAATAAAAACAATATTTTTTCTCCATCCTAACTACAACAGAAAAGTTGTCCAAATATGAATGATTAACCTATTAAACTGGGGATAAAAAAAAACTAATATGAAGAGTTGTTATAAAAATCTTCATCTACTTGCATATTATACTTTATGACACTATTATAAGTTACGCCAGCAAGAATTAGTCTTTATGTAGAAAACTATGATTTAAATCAAGCCTTACTGACTAGTGATTTAAATTGTGATTTAAATCAGTGTGATTTAAATCAAATCCACCTAGCTTAGGGCTAAACCTAAGGGTGTTATCCTGCCGCTATTCACCCTTTAACCCCTATACAAGGATTTAGATTTCGTTGTGGGGGAAAAAACCAGGCCACTACCTCCTAGGATAGTCCCGTGTGGTTGTGTCACGATGGGGAGTGGATAAGGGAGCAAGTCACCACGTAAAGCTTCCTAAATCCAAACCTGACCTCCTAACCGCATGAGGGGACCCAGATGGTAGGAGCGCTCATGCACACAAATCTAGGCCCTACTGATCCTATCAGTCCGTGAAATAGGAGTCAGGAAAAAGAGACAACCTGTGCATCCCAGACATGGATAGACAGGAGTCTCCACCGGCCTAGCTGCAAGGGAAAGGCGAGACTAAATACAGTAACTGGAATGGCAGGTAAGCACACCATACCAACACACTTACCTGCCGCAGCAACACCAACTGGAACCCAAGCAAGCATACTAGAGCCCACACACCATAAAGGACACAGTGCAAGCCACCACACCCAGGTATCCAGCACACCAGTTACTGCCTGGAAACCCCCAAGCGAAAAAGGGTGCATGGTGGCTCCAGGCAGAACAGCATTCAGACATGACTTTTGATTCCCCCTCCAGGAAATCATAAGGGCCCACTTCATGAGGCAGACAAGGAATGTCTAGCATACATGCTGGACAACAAACCAGACATGTAACAACACACTAGACATGGCAGCAAATAACCAAATCAAACCCACACAAACACACAACAAATAAGGTGGGGAAAGGACAAGGAGGAGACAAAGGGATGACATACGCAGATAACATCGATGACAAACTAGGATGGCTCTCAGTCTGCATCCAAGAAAGCAGCAAACTCCTTCTCACACACAGGCAGACATCACAATGATCTCAGTCTCACAGCAGTATATAAAGAGACTTGAGACCACACCCAGCTCCACCTAGCTCCACACCAGCCAGAGAATTAACTACTTAGGCACCAAACAAAAGGAGGAAACAACTTAAAGGTGAAGAGCACATGCATACCGAACACTATGTTGCCACCAGCAACCGCTTGCATGACAACAATGTCCCAGCGCACACAACTGAGGCTGTGACAGGTTGGCCCGGGAGCTCATGATGCAGAAAACACACCAAAACCACAGGTATGACTGACACTTAGACAGGTTTTTAGTAACTTGGAGTCCTGGCTGTAGAGAAACACAAAGACACAGGAGAAGATTGCAAGCAGTGAGGTGAGCAGACTTGGGTAAGGCAAACAGGATGGAAACTGGGTAGGAGCATGGACAATACAGATGAACTAAGTAAACAGAACTTCACACTGAAAATTAGAGATACTGAAACACATGGGTGGAGCAGGTAAACCCTGGAGAACTCACAGTAAAACAGGTGGGAGATAATGCAGGGATAATGTAAGAGAATAGCAACAGCACCAGGGGATAAAGCAAGGTGTAGTCTGAACAGAGTCTAAGGTCAGGGCAGGCTGAGTATGTGCATAGTCCAGGTAGCAGTTCCAAGGTCTGGGCAGCCGGCAAGGAGCAGAATCGGTAGACAGGTAAGGTACAGTACATGGGTAGTCAGCCAAAGAAAATATCTTTGCTGGTTACTAAAGACTAGACAGGCTCAAAGCTCAGGCACCCTCCTATTGGGGAACTGTCTTAAATACCAAGGAAACTTCAGCCATTGGCTAGGGAAAGATTTGCAGATACAGAGGCCACAGGAGAGTGTACACACCCTAAAGGAACAGAGACTAGAGCCAGCAGTTTGCAGTGGTTTCTGAGTAGTAGGGCAGCGACGGCCACTGACCTTACATACTATTTGCAGTCCAGTACGGTCAAAGCCGGTATTTATGCAATAAACTCACCAGGTGCCTCTCAGATCACATTATAGACAATGGAAATCCGGTGTTACACGTCTATGTCCAGCTATTCCGGTATACTGTTCCTCTGCCAGAATAGAGTAGAGGGAAGTGTTGAATTTAAATATATGTGTATGTATGCCAACATACAGTCATGTGAAAAAATTAGGACACCCTTTGAAAGCATGTGGTTTTTTGTAACATTTTTAATAAATGGTTATTTCATCTCCGTTTCAACAATACAGAGAGATTAAAGTAATCCAACTAAACAAAGAAAACTGAAGAAAAGTCTTTTCAAGATCTTCTGTAAATGTCATTCTACAAAAATGCCTATTCTAACTGAGGAAAAAGATAGGACACCCTTGCCCCTAATAGCGAGTGTTACCTCCTTTGGCTGAAATAACTGCAGTGAGACGGTTCTTGTAGCCATCTACCAGTCTTCGACATCGGTCTGAGGAAATTTTACCCCACTCCTCAATGCAGAACTTTTTCAGCTGTGAGATGTTTGAGGGGTTTCTTGCACGTACAGCCCTTTTCAAGTCACCCCACAGCATCTCAATGGGATTCAAATCTGGACTTTGACTTGGCCATTCCAGGACTCTCCATTTCTTCTTTTTCAGCCAATCTTTGGTTGATTTACTAGTATGTTTTGGGTCATTGTCATGTTGCATGGTCCAGTTCCGCTTCAGCTTTAATTTTCTAACTGATGGTCTCACATGTTCTTCAAGCACCTTCTGATACACAGTAGAATTCATCGTGGATTCTATGATGGT
This sequence comes from Bufotes viridis, assembly GCA_033119425.1. Classification (NCBI taxonomy): domain Eukaryota; kingdom Metazoa; phylum Chordata; class Amphibia; order Anura; family Bufonidae; genus Bufotes; species Bufotes viridis. The sequence goes on from CM065592.1 coordinate 350,948,376, forward strand.
GAGCTGACCAGGTCCTGCTGCAGCAAAGCAGCCCCAAACCATGACACTTCCACCTCCATGCTTCACAGTTGGTATGAGGTTCTTTTCTTGGAATGCTGTGTTTGGTTTACGCCAAACATGTCCTCTGCTGTTGTGTCCAAATAATTCAATTTTGGACTCATCTGTCCAAAGAACATTATTCCAGAAGTCCTGGTCTTTGTCAACTTTATCTCTGGCAAATGTCAGTCTGGCCTCGATGTTTCTCTTGGAAAGCAAAGGTTTCCTCCTTGCACACCTCCCATGCAAGTTAAACTTGTACAGTCTCTTTCTGATTGTAGAGGCATGTACTTCTACATCAACAGTAGCCAGAGCCTGCTGTAGTTCTCGAGATGACACTTTAGGGTTTTGGAGACCTCTTTTAGCATCTTGCGGTCTGCTCTTGGGGTGAACTTGCTGGGGCGACCAGTCCTGGGCATGTTGGCAGTTGTTTTGAAAGCCCTCCACTTGTAGACTATCTTCCAGACAGTGGAATGGCTGATTTCAAAATCTTTGAGATCTTTTTAAATCCCTTCCCAGACTCATCGGCTGCTACAATCTTTTTCTGAAGTCCTCTGACAGCTCTTTTGCTCTCACCATGGTGCTCACTCTCACTTCAACAGTCAGGAGCACACCAAACTAAATGTCTGAGAGGTTTAAATAGGGCAAGCCTCATTCAACATGCAGAGTAACGATCTACTAATTATGTGCACCTGGTGTGATATACCTGTGTCGAGATCTGAGCCAATTTAAGAGGGAATACATGTGAGGGTGTCCTATCTTTTTCCTCAGTTAGAATAGGCATTTTGTAGAATGACATTTACAGAAGATCTTGAAAAGACTTTTCTTCAGTTTTCTTTGTTTAGTTGGATTACTTTAATCTCTCTGTATTGTTGAAACGGAGATGAAATAACCATTTATTAAAAATGTTACAAAAAACCACATGCTTTCAAAGGGTGTCCTAATTTTTTCACATGACTGTATATACATATATATCAGCCCTGATATACTGTGGGCCCAGTATATGGGCCTGTCCAGGTGATGGGTATATGCATAGAGATGTATGTATTCCCCTTGTCAGCATACATGTCTATGTATATACTATGTTTATATATATATATATATATATATATATATATATAAAAAGGGTGGGATGGGGCAGCACTGACCAACGATATCAGGTGCACGCTCAAAATTCGGATAAGCAGTCCGTGATAATATTAAAAATGGAAAGAGCACTGCAGCACTCTATTAATTGTGCAAAAATATATAGGTTTTATTTACCCATATGGTGTGGCGACGTTTTGGCTCGCAAACATGAGCCTTTCTCAAGCAAATTCAATAAGAACAAGTGAACACTATATAGTTAATGTACATGGTGAAAAAAGGTGTCAATACAAATGTCTAAATTTCAAATTGAATCGGAAGAAGGAAAGCGGACCAAATGGAACAGGGACACAGAGGACTACAAAAAAGGATCCATCTATACATGGCAAAAAGATAATCAAGGCTATCAGACCATGAGGGACAATAAGAAAAAAAAAAGAAGAGCTCCTCCAATCACTGATTTATGACAACTTTTTTTTAGGGAACGCCACGCCAAAGGAAAATGCAGAATCAGACGGGGTGGCAGCAGGCATCATAGAGTCAGGAAAGCTGCGCAACAACAGCACCCGGACTCAGACAACCAGATCACAAATGCCGAAAAAGAAGTAATGATTGTCAATCTTTCTTCAAAAGAACTTACGCCCGTACAAGTGAGTGTTCTTAGTAAAGGGGTTTCTTTCTGTCCAAGTGTACATGTTGATTGGCTCTCAGTGGAATCTGACTTATTTTCTTTGTTTCGAACTATCAAGTTGAAAACCTGGCTTAGGGATAAAACATTCAATAATCCTGTAAGAACAAGTGAATTTGCTTTGGACATGGTTGATCTCAATGTCAGAAGCAACTTCATTCCTGTAGTTAATGAACCAGCAATTGAAGCTTTTATAAAAGGTGTGAAGGCAGACATTGATATGCTGAAGGCCACATATGACAATACTGGCTTTCTGCATCCTAATCTCACCACTGAAGAGAGTTTGGCTCTCACAGAGTTAAAACACGACACCTCCCTTGTCCTTAAGCTGGCGGACAAGGGTGGTGCTATGGTAATCATGGATTCAAAAAAGTATACAGCTGAAATACTAAGACAATTGGGTGATAACGAAGTTTATGGCATTTTGAATGGTGATCCCAAGTTTTTCATTAGTGATGTCATAAGGAAATGTCTTTCTGAAGCCTTGTCAGCGGGTGTGATTGATGAAGAACTTTTGAATGTTTACAGGTATCACATCCTATCACACCCATACTTTATGTATTGCCAAAAATACACAAATCAATGGTGGATCCTCCAGGGAGGCCAATTGTATCTGGTTCAGATTCAATATTTAGCCGTCCCGCGATCTTTCTGGATAGAATCTTACGCAGTTATTCCACCGGTGGCAATTCATAAATGGGACACTACCGATTTTTGTCGAAATTAAGTGGAATTGACATATCCCTGTGTGAAAGTATAATGCTGGTGTCATTTGATGTCACAACATTATACACCTCAATCGAACATGACAAAGGCATTGCTTCAATCAGAAGAATGCTGGCCATGTCCTCTTTTTCGGATATGGCTAGCGACTTCATTATACAACTCCTGTCAATTATTTTACATCACAATTATTTCTTGTTTCAGGATACCGTCTATGTACAGAGACGTGGCGTGGCCATGGGGTCTAATATGGCCCCTACGTGCATAAATATATTCATGCGCAGTTTTGAGGAGGATGTCGTCTATTGTCACACCACTTTGAGCATGTCCTCATTTGGTGGAGATACATAGACGACATCTTCCTCATCTGAACAGGCAACGAGAATCAATTGATAGATTTTCATCATTTCTTGAACAGTGTTGACAGCTCCTTGCAGTTCACATTAGTATATTCTAATAGCGAAATTACATTTTTAGATACCAAGGTGGTATTCTCGGAGGCTAGTTTACACACCCAGTTATACACCGAACCAACTGACAAAAATACGACGCTATTGTACAGCAGCTGTCATCCCAGAAAAATAGTCCAACATCTTCCATACTCTCAAATGGTTAGAGCCAAGCGTATAGTCTCTGAAGAATCCAAATTAGAAGGCACATTGAACATCATGATAGGCAAATTCAAGGAATGGGTATATTCTTTGAAATTATTAAATCAGCATAAAGAAGAGTGATGGTACTAGATAGGGGGATTTATTCATCCAAAAAAACAGGAGGTTGACAAACGGATCCCATTCATTTCAACTTTACGGAGGTAAGTGGTGCCATCGGTGGCATAATTAGAAAGCATTGACCTGTACTTGGGAGATCCATTAAGGGGTAGCAGAATTTCATAATCCCCCTTTTTTCCCCACAGAAGATCTAAAAACCTTAAGGATCAACTGAGTACGTGCAGATATTGGCCCTAAGAAAATAAGCAGGCAGTCCACACTGACACAAGTAGGGTTGGGCTGTTTTCCATGCTTAAATTGTGTGAATTGTAAATTCATATGTAAAGGAAAGGTCTTTCAACATCCGGGTACAAGTGCCACCTTCCCTATACGTTTCCATTTGACTTGTAACTCAGATCATGTCATCTATGTATTAACATGTCCGTGTCATTTATTATATGTCGGTGAAACAACAACCGACTTTAAGACTCGTCTAAATAACCATAGGTATAGTATTTGAAAAAACAAACCAATTTACCTGTATCTAAACATTTTTTTGAACTGAAGCATAGTGAAAGGGATTTGAACTGTTGGATCATTGACCAGGTCCCAATGCCAAGGAGGAGGAGGAGACAGGGTCAAAATCCTAAAAATAAGCAATTGGAATAGATTCATGTATTAAACACATTAAAACCAAATGGCCTCAATGTCGAGTTCAATCTGGGTGATAGGTTGAGATAGTGGTTTGCCCTGATTGATCGCCTGGATACCGATACCTACTCCAGTCCTGCTCAGTGGGTTGTTTTTCATAAGACAAGTTTTATATGATAATAATGTATACTACTCATTTCATTATTTCTTGAGATTAATTGTTTTCTCTTTTTACTTTCAGATTATGGTGGTAATTGGGTCGGCTTGAGACGTGGATGCGACTGGTGCACATTGTATTTTCCAGATGACTAGATTCCCGTCAACTATTTTTACACAAATCCGGAATGTGTGGATATTCTTTATAAGGTTTTTTCTCCTGGTGTGCTTGTTGAAGTGATGAGGAGAACCCTCTTTTGCACAGATCGGAGCTGAAGGTGTCACCATGGTTGGGACTCTGGCATCCTGGAGCCCCCGCCAGCATGCCACCTAACTTAGTTGAGTGACGTTCGTATGACTACGTTCGCGACTTACTATTATAGCCCCTGAATTGGCTGTGCATTGCATGACTGTGTGAATGGTATCGATGACCCGTGGGGAGGAGCCGCCGGGTGACACACAGGGGGGTGTACCCTGACTGTGTTCTGGACAGGCCCCTTTCCAAGAGGTCACGTCAGGAGATTACTTTCGCGGTCACGTGATGTTCGTGACGTTTCCACATTCCAGCGCATGTGCAGTTGTGTTTTCGGGACGCCAGAATGAAGCCAACGATGTGAGATGATCTCCTTTATGGTCAGTACATGTGCACCGAAGTTTGCGTGGTCAGCTTTCCCCACCTCCCACCAACAATTGAAAGAATTGAGTGACGTTCGAGGTGAGGCGAGTCATCTCGGGCGAGTAGTACGAGCGGTGCGGGAGATTCCAGGCGTCCGCCTCGTGTGTCTCCAGCCTGTGACGTCCAAGTATCGCGTTGATTCAAGTGAGACTTTCGCTTTCTCTTTGCTGACGTAATTCCAATACTGGTATGTAGCGAAAGTATATTCAATTAGATTGGATATCCGGATCCTATAGATTTAGAATAGCATGGCCATGCTTTTAGGTATTTAAGTGGAGGTATTACAAAGATCTCCGATATGAATCTACCAGACGCATTTCGGGATGATTCCACATCCCTTCCTAAGTGGTCGAGGAAGGGACCACTGAGGAAGGGATGTGGAATCATCCAGAAACGCGTCTGGTAGATCTATATCGGAGATCTTGTAATACTCCACATAAATACCTAAAATTATGGCCATGCTATTCTAAATCTATAGGATCCGAATATCAATCTAATTAAATATGCTTTCGCACATACCAGTATTGGAATACGTCAAGAGAAAGTGAAAGTCTCACTTGAATCAATGCGATACTTGACGTCACTGGCTGGAGATACACGAGGCGGGCGCTATGGAATCTCCCGCACCGCTCGTACTACTCGCCATTGAGTTGACTTCGCCAACAGTCCATTCTGGAATATACAGAAGGAGGTAAGATCTACCACATCTTACTGCTCCAAAAAGTTTTATACAATTAAGTTTTTAAAGAGATATGTATCGTAATCTAACCACAGCTATTTGGAACATTAAGTCGCAACTGTAATTTTTGCGACTACAAACGAATAACCAACGTTTGCTGGCTGCATGAGAGCAATTGCCGCCGGATTTAAATTGTCCGCGGCACTGCGCTCATCAGTTGAGCCATGCAGCCGGAACAAGTGAGGATCATCCCCCAGCAAGACGAGCAAGAAGAATCCTCCCTGGACAACAAGATATCACCAACGATTCTCTGATTGGGGGTTGGGTGGATCCATGATTACTCATTACATCATAATTACTCTACAGAACACAAAAAGGAGACTCGCCATGGAACCAAATTGCCAGAAAAGAGATAGGGATCCTCTGAACAGGATACGTCTCCAGCTTGTGACACTGGTGGTAAGCATGTGAACCCGGCCTTTTAATGGTGGATTGTTTGGGTGGCAAAATCCTGGAACCATATGAGAACTTCACCTTCACACCGGGACAGTGGTATTTGTATGGTTTCCAGAGAGAGGGTTTGGCTAGCGGTGTAATTCAACAATATACCCCAGTAGAGAATGTGACTGTCATACAACATGACTTACATGCCCTCTGTCTCAAGGAATTTAGACATTTTCAAGACTCAGATCCTACACCTACAGTATCAATCTTTAAGATGGGTGTCTATAGGAACCCCACTTGCACCCTTACAAGCAGAGTGGAAGCCAACACTACCACGGTGTTGTGTACAAAGGAAGAAGTTCTGAGTCCTGAAGATGTCACTGGGGTTAAGTGGCTGGTATATCCTCAAAGCTACCTTCATAAGCAAGGATAGCGATGATGGGTTGAGGGTAAGGACATATTTTGATAGACTCATTCTGATAAAGGGCACCCTGAAAGTTTATTGCATGTTGAGGGAATTCCAGATGAATATCACTAGGGAATCCAGTTACGTTCAGGGACATGTGTCCACTGATTACTTACGAACCAGTATAATGATGTTAAAGTTAAACTGCAGTAACTCTCATCAGGCCTTATGGAATGACCAGAGTGGTCCGGTAAAACTGGAAGGCTTGTACCGAGCTACAGTTTTAAAGGTACGGAGTGATGCCAAGGATCCTAGGTATACTCAGTTAAAGGATCTCCATCCATATGGTCTTTCATGATTACTATCATGAGAGACAACTGTGTACAGTAGGCGACGGGGTAGACGGGGTACTATTTTGTCACCTATGCCCACTGGGAGTAGGATACACAGATGTTTATGTTGGACACTAATCCCTGGAGTGGAGGTATGGATGGACGGTACCCCGATGACTGAGGAATACCGAGGTAGGTATGTGTCTTTGGACTGGAAAGACCCCAGTGGCAGGGATATTAACTTTGACATCAATATAGATGGTTCGTTTAAATGGCCTTTTTGCGAGACAGTAGAGATGAAGAGTGCTGGTCATTTACACAGTGGGTCTATCTGTCCAAATCCAAACTCGAAGGAAAACTAGTGTTACAGGCTGGAGAAAGTGACCAATGGTATACGTTCAAAGGTAGAGGGCAGGTTTGTGTAACAGTGGTGAGGATCCCCTACGAAACGGAAGGTCTCCAACCTGTGAAACTGCATTTGGACTCTTGCAACGCCCCTATCCATCAATTGGCAGATCCTACAACTCCTCAACTGTCATCCCCATGGAAGATCATCACGGGTGCAAAATTCATTCTGTTCACCTGGGGAATTTCAGTGGATGACTTCAGAGTTGATCATTGGGATCACAGATTTGGGGAGTTTGTAAGGAACCAAATTGACATGATAAGAGGTTGGATAGAGACGGGGCAAGAGGTGAGAAAAGAGGACCCTTGATAAAGGAAATACAGGGGAGGAGAGATCTGATAGCCATGGGACTAGGCGGGAGGTGCTCTGGGAGTGGGTGCCCTGAACACTATGGCTATGGGAGTCCTAAGAAGTAAGCTTGGGGATGTTGCGCAACATGCCAGGGAAGGATTCAAGACCCAGCTTGATGTAAACCACATCCTAGAGGGTTTACAGCATTCGCACATAGATGCCACTATCTCTCTATCTTCTGCTCTACGAGAGAAGTTTAGGAGGTTAGTTGTGGGTCTCTTGGAAGAGAAGGATAGAGCTCAACTTGCTCTGGCGTGTACCAAGTCCAAAGTGAGCTTTTGGACAACCTTAAACATATTGTGTAATCCTTGTACGGCTGCCACTTCCCATTCAATCTTTGTCAACGGGTAAGTCCACTGATCTCTCCTTTGCTGTCAATCCCACCAACTGGTGGGTGGTCCAGTGACACGGATGCCAGAACCTCACTTGCACTTCTTCGTCATTGGCAACTGTATCTGGTCAACTTAGACAGGGATACAGTGCCATTAACCTAGGAACTGTTGTAAATAACCGGACGGTACTTCATGCACAGCTCCTCTTGGATGTTCTAACCTATGAGGGAGGCCATCCGTATCTGTTTGACACAGATGGATGTTGGAAGAAAGAGGATGCTATCCTCTGTCCGGGTAGTCAGGATCGGGTGCTTAGACATGAGTGTTGGAACACTGAGGGTCCTGTGAGATGAAGGCCAATCCAATACCCTCCTCCCATCTGAAATACTTGGGGCAGGGTATTGGTACCAAGAGAAAAACATGTCATATTCAATTTACGGAACTAATTTCACAGAGAGAGAGAACTTGCCTTGTATTGTACTCTTAGTCCCATTCTGGGTGTAGACGTCGCAGAGCAGTAAGGAAGAACACTGAGCACCCCGAGAAGAGACTCCACATCCGCCCTGACGTTCCTGTGAAACTTCAAAGATTCCTCTTTGCTTTGGTAGAGAACTCAAACATCTACTGTTAGACTTCAGCCAAGAACACAAAATACTTCAGAATCTTCGAGAAACAGAGAAACCAGCCACCAGCCAACTAACCCACGACAAGACCAAGATAATCGCGATTGCAACAGCATTAGAAAAGGATTCAAAAGTGTTGTGGTGGGAAAGTCTATTCGGCTACAGTCCAAAGGCAACATCATTCTTCAACCTGTTGATTCACCCGGTGATAGTTCATCTGGTTATCATCATGTACTTGGGACTGTGTCTGATTTACCGGAGGGTCAAGAAACTTGCTGACCAATTAAACCAGAACCAGACAGAACTTCACGAAGTCAACCGTAGGAGGCTCAGGACATAGCTTCAACCAAGTGCTGAAGCCAGGAATCTTATGGACATACTGTTTCTTATAAGGATTCAGGATGAAAATCCAAAGCCATCCTGAAGCCCCATAGGGTGGTGTAAATACATGTATTGTGCGCATTTGTAGATTTTCCTATGATGTTTCGGGATGTAAATCCAATGCCATCCTGAAACCCCATAGTATTGTATACAGTCATGTGAAAAAATTAGGACACCCTTTGAAAGCATGTGGTTTTTGTAACATTTTTAATAAATGGTTATTTCATCTCCGTTTCAACAATACAGAGAGATTAAAGTAATCCAACTAAACAAAGAAAACTGAAGAAAAGTCTTTTCAAGATCTTCTGTAAATGTCATTCTACAAAAATGCCTATTCTAACTGAGGAAAAAGATAGGACACCCTCACATGTATTCCCTCTTAAATTGGCTCAGATCTCACACAGGTATATCACACCAGGTGCACATAATTAGTAGATCGTTACTCTGCATGTTGAATGAGGCTTGCCCTATTTAAACCTCAGACATTTAGTTTGGTGTGCTCCTGACTGTTGAAGTGAGAGTGAGCACCATGGTGAGAGCAAAAGAGCTGTCAGAGGACTTCAGAAAAAGATTGTAGCAGCCTATGAGTCTGGGAAGGGATTTAAAAAGATCTCAAAAGATTTTGAAATCAGCCATTCCACTGTCCGGAAGATAGTCTACAAGTGGAGGGCTTTCAAAACAACTGCCAACATGCCCAGGACTGGTCGCCCCAGCAAGTTCACCCCAAGAGCAGACCGCAAGATGCTAAAGAGGTCTCCAAAAACCCTAAAGTGTCATCTCGAGAACTACAGCAGGCTCTGGCTACTGTTGATGTAGAAGTACATGCCTCTACAATCAGAAAGAGACTGTACAAGTTTAACTTGCATGGGAGGTGTGCAAGGAGGAAACCTTTGCTTTCAAGAGAAACATCGAGGCCAGACTGACATTTGCCAGAGATAAAGTTGACAAAGACCAGGACTTCTGGAATAATGTTCTTTGGACAGATGAGTCCAAAATTGAATTATTTGGACACAACAGCAGAGGACATGTTTAGGCGTAAACCAAACACAGCATTCCAAGAAAAGAACCTCATACCAACTGTGAAGCATGGAGGTGGAAGTGTCATGGTTTGGGGCTGCTTTGCTGCAGCAGGACCTGGTCAGCTCACCATCATAGAATCCACGATGAATTCTACTGTGTATCAGAAGGTGCTTGAAGAACATGTGAGACCATCAGTTAGAAAATTAAAGCTGAAGCGGAACTGGACCATGCAATATGACAATGACCCAAAACATACTAGTAAATCAACCAAAGATTGGCTGAAAAAGAAGAAATGGAGAGTCCTGGAATGGCCAAGTCAAAGTCCAGATTTGAATCCCATTGAGATGCTGTGGGGTGACTTGAAAAGGGCTGTACGTGCAAGAAACCCCTCAAACATCTCACAGCTGAAAAAGTTCTGCATTGAGGAGTGGGGTAAAATTTCCTCAGACCGATGTCGAAGACTGGTAGATGGCTACAAGAACCGTCTCACTGCAGTTATTTCAGCCAAAGGAGGTAACACTCGCTATTAGGGGCAAGGGTGTCCTATCTTTTTCCTCAGTTAGAATAGGCATTTTTGTAGAATGACATTTACAGAAGATCTTGAAAAGACTTTTCTTCAGTTTTCTTTGTTTAGTCGGATTACTTTAATCTCTCTGTATTGTTGAAACGGAGATGAAATAACCATTTATTAAAAATGTTACAAAAAACCACATGCTTTCAAAGGGTGTCCTAATTTTTTCACATGACTGTATATTTTGTTTATTTGTAAGGTTTTTTTGTTCATTTGTAAGGTTTTTACATGGGATTAGGACTATTGGGTGGGTGTAAAATGGATTGTGTGTGTGTGAATGGGGACAAGAATAGGGCACACTAGGGACAGGTCCCCTTGTTTGCTATATTTGCCACTTTAACCCCAGGAACGGTAAAGTTCGTAAGGGTGGGACTGAATGTTCAGGTGCGGATTTCTTTCCCGCAGTTAGAACTTAGGTACCCTGACATCATCTCTTACTCAGAAACTCTGACCTGCCTTGTAAAGACCTACTTATCTGTCCATGGGAGAACGTCCCCAACGACCGATTCTTCAATCAATACGAAAAGAGATGTATCGGATGGAAGTCAGGCCTATGTTGAAAAAGGAGCCAGCCCATGGTTGACCGTACTCCCAGAAGGAGGTGCTACATGAGATTTAAGGTAAAGCCATTCCTGAATCATTTGGGAGTGGCTGAAGCTAGAAGATTGGCACTAACATTGGGGGTGGCTGACGCCTGAAGATTGGCACCGACAGAAGAGAAAAAGGCCAGTACGGGAGTGTCGTAGAAACAGTGACACTGACAGTAGCTAGAACCAAGCAGAGAAGAAGAAGACGGTTTATTCTGTGGATGGAGAAGTCTGGTTACGTTGAAGGGCAGGTCGGAGAAGTCAGTCGCGATGGGTGACACCAATGATTCTCTGATTAACCCTTGCTGTCCCTACCCACTATCCCACCAACAAAACTGCCCTGTATTTCCCTGCATTTAACCCCCTACCCACTACATCCCAGCCATATCCTTCCCTGCCATATTTTACCCCTTCCACCAACGAACTCCTGCTCCACTAAACCTTGCTCTCCCTGGCATTAACCCTTGTCCTACCCATTATACCACCAACGCTATTCTGCTCCTGCCCATATTATTAACCCCTGCAATAATCCCTGGCATCTCCCTGTCCAGACCCCTATTCCCCTGCATTTAACCCTTGCAGGTCCCCCACTGCCTGCTGTGACCCTGATACCGCTTACAGCAGTCAGCAGTTGTTTAAACTTTGGTTGCCTGCAGGGACAGTGAATAGACAGGTTGGGTGGGCTGCTAATGTGTATGTAAGTGTATTTGTAGGTAGAGTTTGGGGAGGAATTGTGGATTGTGTAGCGTAGTTAGGCGTATTGTAATATTGTATTGTATTGCTGTGTTATTAGTATATTATGACGTGTCTGCAATATATATATATATAATATATATAACCCTTTATATAAACATATATAGTTATTGTAGTATTATTGACGTGTTATTGTGTTAATTAAATATCTTTTAGTATTTTAAACACAGTGTGTAAGCTCTTTATTAGACACCATAATAGCAGTAGGGCACAGTATAAGTCAGTGTAGTGTAAGACAAGATAGTAGATCTTTATTTAAAGGGAACCTGTCACCCGGAAATTCACTGATAAACCAGGCATGCTGCCTTGTAGGGCTCACTCTTTTGAATATAATGATACCTCTCACTTGGTGATCTGTTGCTTTATTGTGGAGAAAAAGTACTTTTAATCCATATGCTAATGAGCTGATTTGAGTCCAGTAGTTGATATGAGTCCAGCGTTTTTTTTATTCAGAGCTGTAGCCACTCCCCTATTCACTTCTTCAGATGTAAAAGGGGCATGGTTTATTACATCATTTATTTTAATAATTGGCGGGAAAATGAATAACAGGGAATGCTACGGTATTATATTACGAAGGTAAAAAAAAGGGGGAGGAATACGCTATTGAAGTTAGTAATTATAATAAGGGCTAGTTTGTTCATGGGGTGATAAACAATTATTAAAATGAATTAATTATGTAATAAACCACACCCCTTTTACATCTGAAGAAGTGAATAGGGGAGTGGCTACAGCTCTGAATAGAAAAAACGCTGGACTCATATCAACTGCTGGACTCAAATCAGCTCATTAGCATATGGATTAAAAGTACTTTTTCTCCACAATAAAGCAACAGATCACCAAGTGAAAGGTATCATTATATTCAACAGAGTGAGCCCTACAAGGCAACATGCCTGCTTTATCAGTGAATTTCCTGGTGACAGGTTCCCTTTAAGGTATAAATAGGCAGAGTCATCAGTGGGCGATTCACGCCTATTTATGAATATGAATTATTGGTATTATCCTAAATATTAATAATTCATATTTTCCCTTTACAGTATGAAAGTTTATGCTGCACATGTACAAATAGCGTAACCAAAAAAATTTTAATACAGAAACTCAGCTTGATAAGCTGTGGTCCAAACAACAAAGCCTCACTTACCAGCTGTTTCAAAATAAAAGCATAGATCCAGGTCCAATTTGACGCTGTACTTCCTTATTGCAGTTATACTTACATTCAATAACATGGGAGCAGTGCTTTGGTAAGGTGATACAATGAATGTGCATTTGACAGCAATGTATGGAGCATTGTACTCAGCGAGCACCTCACTAAGTCTGCTAAGCACCTCACTCTGTCTGCTGCAGTTCTCCAACTGCAGCAGACAGAGTCTAAATCTAAACTTATATTTACTGTTTCTTTTTTTCTTTATTGTTCATCCCCATTTAACCCCTTCAGGACCATGCCATTTTTCACCTTACAGACCAGGCCATCTTTTGCAAATCTGACATGTGTCACTTTATGTGGTGATAACTTTAAAACGTTTTACTTATCCAAGCCATTCTGAGATTGTTTTCTGTCACATATTGTACTTCATGACATGTGGTAAATTTGAGTTTATAAAAAACATAGCAAAATTACCAAAAATTTGGAAAAATTTGCAATTTTCAAAATTTCAATTTCTCAGCTTTTAAAACAGATAGTGATACCTCCTAAAATAATTACTACTTTACATTTCTCATATGTCTACTTCATGTTTGGATCGTTTTGTAAATTACATTTTCTTTTTTGGGACATTAGAAGGCTTAGAAGTTTAGTAGCAAATCTTGAAATTTCTCAGAAAATTTCCAAAACCCACTTTTAAGGACCAGTTTAGGTCTGAAGTCACTTTGTGAGGCTTACATAATAGAAACCACACATAAATGGCCCCATTTTACAAATTATACCCCTTAAGGTATACAAAACTGGTTTTACAAACTTACTTAACCCTTTAAGTGTTCCACAAGAATTAAAGGAAAATGTAGATGAAATTTTAGAATTTCACTTTTTGGCAGATTTTCCATTTTATTCATTTTTACCACTAACAAAGCAGGGTTAACAGCCAAACAAAACTCAATATTTATTGCCCTAATTCTGTAGTTTACAGAAACACCCCATATGTGGTCGTAAACTGCTGGCACACAGCGGGGGCGCAGAAAGAAAGGAAAGCCATATGGTTTTTGGAGGGCAGATTTCACTAGGATAATTTTAAGTGGCCATGTCACATTTAAAGACACACTGATGCACCCCTACAGTAGAAACTCCAAAAAAATACCCCATTTTGGAAACTACAGGATAAGGTGGCAGTTTTGTTGGTACTATTTTAGGGTAGATATGATTTTTGGTTGCTCTATGTTACACTTTTTGTGAGGCAACGTAACAAAAAATAGCTGTTTTTAGACCGTTTTTTATTTTTTGTTATTTACAACGTTCATCTGATAGGTTAAATCATGTGGTATTTTTATAGAGCATGTTGTTACGGACACGAAAATACCAAATATGACTACTTTTTTGGGTTGTTTGTTTCAGTTTTACATAATAAAGCATTTTTGAAAAAAAATATTTTTTAGTGTCTCCATATTCTGAAAGCCATGTTTTTTTTTAATTTTTTTGGGCGACTGTCTCATGTAGGGGCTCATTTTTTTTCCGTATAAGATGAATGTTAGGGTGCATATGACTTTTTGATCGCTTGGTATTACACTTTTTGTGATGTAAGGTGACAAAAAATGGCTTTTATTTTTTTACAGTGTTCACCTGAGGGGTTAGTTAATGTGACATTTTTCTACAGCAGGTTCTTACAGATGAGGCGATACCTAATATGTATACTTTTTTAATTTATTTAAGATTTACACAATAACAGCATTTAAAAAAAAATCATGTTTTAGTGTCTCCATATTCGGAGAGCCATAGAACTATTTTGGGGGACATGTGACAAGGTGCTTTTTTTTAAGCACAGTTTTTATTTAATTTTTTTGACGGTGTTCATCTGAGGGGTTAGGTCATGTGATATTTTTATAGAGTCAGTCGATACAGATGTGGCGATAACCAATATGTCTACTTTTCTTTTTTTCTCTAATTTTTTCTCCTCTATTTTAGGAAAAGGGCGCTTTTTATTTTTACTTGAAACTTGGCCACCCCGCTCTCGTCACGATCCTGCAGGTGCCACGGTCAGCGCTGACTGCGGCAGTGTGAGGGTTAATGCGCCGACATGGCGGCACATACAGCAATGGTCTGGCTATCAGTGACTGCTGGACCCCTGCCGCTGATCAGGCGGGTGAAGCTCCTGCAAAATAAGCAGCTTGAAATACTTAGGGGCATTGCAAAACTGGAGAGAGGCTTAGACCTCATTGTGCAGGCACTGACTGGGGTCAGTGAAATGGAGGTGGAAGGAGGAGGGCAAGATCAGGACTATCAGGTAAGCAGTTGGGTTAATGTAGGAAGAAGGGGTATAGGGAAAAGTGCCAGGAAGGCTAGTCCTGAGCTGGAACGCCCTAGTAAATATGCCTGTTTGGCTGATATTAGGGATGAAAGCCCAGGGCCAGCAACACTGTAGCAGGGTGTTTATTCTAGTAACCAGGAGGATGACCACTGCAGGAAGGATGGGAAAAGGAGCGCAGCTAAGGATAGGCAGATGCTGGTGGTAGGGGACTCGATTATTAGAAGGACAGACTGTCGCTGAGACCGTGAATGCCAAACAGTGTGTTGTCTTCCGGGTGCTTAGGTTTGGCATATTGCAGATCAGATTGACAGATTGCTGGGTGGGGCTGGGAAAGACCTGGCAGTCATGGTACACATTGGCACCAATGACAAAGTCAGGGAGAGATGGAAGGTCCTTAAAAATGATTTTAGGGAACTACAAGAGAAGCTCAAATCCAGGACCTCCAAGGTAGTGTTCTCAGAAATACTACCAGTGCCACAAGCGTCACCAGAGAGACAACGGGAGCTTAGGGAGTTACATAAGTGGCTTAGAAGCTGGTACAGGAAGGAGGGGTTTGGGTTAATGGAGAACTGGGCCGACTTCTAGGTCGGTTACAGGCTCTCCAGTAGGGACAGGCTGCACCTTAATAGGGAGGGTGCAACTGCCCTGGGGGAAAAAATAATTAGATGGTTGGAGGAGCTTTTAAACTATCTGGGGGGAGGGTGGGGGTCATACTAATAAGGCTGTAGATAGTGTAGATAGAGAGTGGGATATAGGAGGGGACAGTGGGGATTTAGTGGGGGCTGGGGTTAGTGAGAAAAGTAGGGAGAAGACTGGGCAGAACTACATCGATGAAAAATAGAACTGCTGGGAACAAGAACCTGTTACATACAAACATCAACCAAGGTTACCCCAAAATACCAGATATTCACTTTACAAGTAATAGTAATTTAAAATGTCAGAAGTCTAGCTAGCAAAATGGGGGAGCTGAAGGCTATGGTACTAGAAGAACACATAGATGTAGTTGGTTGGACTCTTCGCATGACTGGGCTGTAAATATTGAGGGTTTTACACTATTTAGGAAAGAGAGGGTCAATAGAAAAGGTGGCGGTGTGTGCCTGTATGTGAGGAGTGATCTGAAGATAAGTGTGAAAGAGGCAATTGTGGGTGAGGATGTTGAAACCTTATGGATGGAATTTCAAAGGGATATAAACACTGACAAAATAATACTTGGTGTAATCTATAGACCCCGTAACATCACAGAGGAGATAGAAAGAGAACTTGAGCTCTTTCTCCTTGGCTGAGAGCCGAGCGCTGCGATTGGCTGCGCTCTCAGCCTGGGAGAAGCGCTGCCACGCCCGAGGCAAAACCTTTGTCCCCGCCCCATACAAAAGTCCGCCTCATTTGCATGCGGCAGAAGAAGCGGGGCAATTATAAAGCGATTCGGGGTCGAACAGGCAGATAAGGTGAGTAGGAAAATGTGGTAAAGGAAAAGAAAAAGATAATGAAAATAAATATCACCTGTAATTTTGATGCATTTTGTGGCACTTTTGCTGACTTGCAAATTCAATCTTCCCTATTTTATTTAGGGAAATCTGTCACCTTGAAACAGACCCATAAACTACAGTTATGTAGTAATGAGTTAAAATTAATAATTGTTATATGCATTGCTGTTCTCCTTCTGCTTGTCCACAAACCAACTGTGTGAGGCATAGACATGGACTCCTGAACATGGGCAGTTTACGCATGCACAGCGGGGAAATAGTAGTGAGAATAAATATAAAAATAAATGATTTGAACTCTACATCCAAACTCTTTCTACTAGTTATATATTACTGTAGTTTACAGAGGTGGTCTGAGGTGAAAAAGTAACAAAGTAACAAGTGTACATTAGTGTTATCCATTAGAACTATGATATGAAATAAAGTGTATGAAATTATATCTCACTTTACCGTACAATGTGTGACAACAAAGAAACTTTCATAATGTCTTATCATAGGAATGAATTATCTATGCCATACAGAACATCAAAAGAACTTTGGTATATTACTATCTACATGTGCCCTGAGTCCCTTTATCAGCTACAATGTAAATTAGCTATTTTTCTTTCTTCATTGCTATAGTGTACACATACGAGTCAAATTATTATGACCATTTCCTACTTTCAAAGTCAGCAGTGTGTAGCTCACGTGTAATGAGCTGTCTTGGGGAGTATATAAGATGTGGGATAGGCTTTCTGCACACATAACCTTCATTGCTGACATGAGTAAAAGGAGCGATATATCATAGTTAGGATGATTAATCATTATTGGCTTTTGGGCTCAGGGTGGCAATATTTCTGAAACTGCGCAGTTTGTGAACTGTTCATGTGCTGCTGAGGTGAAAACGTATTGTGAGTGGTTTGACTTCGGCTGGTCCTGAGGGCCTTATCATAGCTGTCCCCTGTTTTTCACCCTTTAACCCCTATACAGAGATCAAGCCTTTGGTGCAGGGGGGCAACCAGGCTGCTACCGCTTGGAATAGTCCCAATGTGGTTGGATGCTGACCCATGGGGTCAGAGACTCTGTGGGTCAGCATCATGGGATCAGGCACTGCTTGTAGTCAGGAAACAGGCAGACGTCAGGGAAGGCAGAGTATGTATGAATCAAGAAAACAGTCTAGAGGCCAGGGGGAAAAAATACATTTCTGGCCACTATATTTAACCCCTTAAGGACCGGAGGTTTTTTACTTTTTGAGTTTTCGGTTTGCGCTCCCTGCCTTCCCAGAGCCATAACTTTTTTATTTTTCGGTTCACATAGCCATATGAGGGCTTTTTTTTTGCGGGACAAGTTGTACTTTCCAATGCCACCATTTAATATTGCATATGATGTAGTGGGAAGCGGGGGAAAAATTCCAAATAGGGTGAAATTGCAAAAAAAAAGCAATTGTCACCATGTTTTGACCCCTATAACTTTTTTCTAATTATATGTGCAGAGCTGTATGGGGGCTCATTTTATGCGTCATACTCTTATCTTTTTATTAAAACCCTTTTGGGGTGTGTATGACTCTTTGATCACCTTTTATGTAATTTTTTGTGGAAAATGAAGCGACCAAAAATGGCAAATCCGCCATTTGGACGCTTTTTTCCGTTTTGCTGTTTGACGTATGGGGAATATTTTTTTATATTTTTATACTATGGGCGTTTTTGCACATTGCGACACCCATGATGTGTATTTTTTAAAATTTTTTAGTTTTTTAAATTTTATTTTAGCAAAAGGGGGGTGATTTGAACTTTTATGTTTTTTTTTTTTTTAACTTTTCATTATTTTTTTTTTTTACACTTTTATATAGTTCCCATAGGGAACTATAACTTACAATCATCTGATTACGATTTTCATACATTCCAATGCAATAGCATTGGAATATATGAAAAAATCGCATATTTCCTATGAAGCCTATTACAGGCAAGGCTCCATAGGAAATACTACAGAGCAGCCTGGGTTTCATTCATAGAGACCCAGGCTACTACAGGCATGCTCCGGCTCCTCCGATCGCCACACGGGGGAGCCGGAGCGCAAACCGAAAGTAAAACTTTCGGTTTGTGGCACTCAGATGCCGTGGTCAGGATTGACCACGGCATCAGAGGGGTTAAATGTCGCGATCGGCATTGCTGCCGGTCGCGGACATTAGCCGCAGGTGTCTGCTACAGGAATCATGCGGACACCCGCGGCTAAGGCGCCCGCATGGAGCAGGAGCGGGCGCCATCTTTAAAGATCGGACACAGGACGTACATGTACGTCCTGTGTCCTTAAGGTTAAAGACCACCAATGATTGAAAAATGTTATACAGTCCTTACTTTGAAAAACAGAACACCAAAGTGTAGCTAGAGACTGTACAGCATCTCCAGATTGTAAGCGTAGCGTTCACTAATTACTAATTAGGTGCTTTTAATGTAGCATCATGCGTTATTACACAGCTTCATGACTTTATAGTCAGGCATCCTAATTAGATACAAATGTGTTGTACTTAACAGTACGCTTGCATAAGCATTTACAGAAAGGTTTGAGAAGGTACAGAGTACATACAGTATGTGCAGCAGGATAATCTACATATGGAAAATCAAAATCTATCTCCCCTATTCCTCCTCTCTGCATGACCAGCACTCTATTTAAACTCAACTTCAGCAGAAAGGAATGAGGATCACAAGTCACAAATTCTAGTGACTGTGGGGATCCCAGAGGAGGGGCCTCAGCAATCAGATATTTACCACCTTTCATATGGATAGATAATGTAATTTGTAGAAAAACTAAATAAGCACCTTTTGGCTGCTAAAATCAAAAGGTGGACTAGCGGGGATATCGTTAACCTTTCTGGGGCTACATGAAACAAGATGAGTTTGGGTAACAATGGAATCTTAACCTTGAGGTGATAACTAATATGGTGTCTAACCATTTTCCAATATTTCTCCATCTCCGGGCATGACCATACCCCATGATATAGATCAGATCCTTTCAGATGTCACTTAGGACAGCTAGTTATTCTGTCCTGCAATGTAGCTTGCGTGGAAAAATGAAACCCATAAATGGCTTTATGTATCATTCGAAAGTGGGTTTCCCTCCATATCTCATTAGGTGTAACCTTTCTAATTGTGTTCCACCCTTGTAAGATAGCCTTTTTAATGTCTACCACTGGAAATTCTTTCCTCCATTGGGAGAACATTTGCTCCACAGTACGCAATAATTTTTGTCTCTAATTCCCTGATAAAATTCTGCTAGTGCTTTTTTCTGGCACCTTGGCCAATGAAGAAGTTAAAGTCGTTAGCAGACATTTCTTTAGATAAGTCTGAAACTCTGTTTTTAAGAAAATCGCATACTTGGAAATAAGCTAATAAAGGTTGTGAACTTCCCAACTGATATTGTTCTGTAAATTCAGTAAAGGTATAGTACCTTTCTTCTCTATTATTCCACATATCTCTTATGGTTTTTATGTTCCTGTCTTTCCAACAATGAAAATGCCTGGCATCCATTCCGGATGAAAATTCCGGGTGTCCCCAAAGCATCATATATTTGGAAAGTGTAAAGGGTAGTTCAAAGATTTTACGTGTCATCTTCCAGGAAGCTATGCTTAGCAGGAGGAGGAATTGCACTGTACTTAGTATGGAGTAAAGAAGACAAGTTCTAAGGGCAGACCAATTGCGTCTCCAAAGCGTAATTGGTATAAAAAGCCGTCCCATATATCCAATCAGTGCAATGCCTCATAAGACTGGCCAGATTATAACTTCTCGGATCTGGGAAATTCAGTCCCCCTAAATGCTTTGGTATTTGCAATTTGGTCAACGATATCCTCGTTTTTTTCCATCTCCACAGGAAAGACCTGAACGCCTTTTCCAATACATGTATGTCTAAATGTTTGAGGAGCAGAGGGATGGTCTGCATAGGATATAGAAGCTTGGATATACTCATAATTTTCAACAATTGGCTCCTCCCTCCTAATGATAGAGGAAACCTCATCCACCTCTCAATCTCAGCCAAAATTTTCTTGATCAGAGGAGGGTAATTAAGTAGGTACAAAGATTCAGGACTTCTCCCGATATGGATATCTAAATACTTTATGGATTTTGAGGCCACCTAGATGGGTAGCGCTAAGCATTGTTTAGGTGACCCCGAGGCCCCGTTTCAAAGGAACAGAATTTCAGACTTGGTTGCATTTACTTTAAACACCGAGACACTCCCGAAGTCGCTCAGAAGTTGAAATAAATGTGCTAAATCTATATCAGGATTTTCGAGGAACACTAACAGATCGTCTGCGAAAAGTGCATGCTTCATTCTGAGGTTGCCAATTTTGATACCCACCAGTTTACTATAACTTTCTATTTTTTGGGAGAGTGTTTCTATAGCTAAATTGAAAAGAAGTGGGGAAAATGGGCACCCGTGTCTGGTCCCTTTTTCCATGTGTATGATACTGGAGATGAAACCCGAAGTATGGACCTTCGCTTGGGGGTTAGCGTAGAGTGCTGTAAGGTAGTGGCGGAAAGGGCCTGAAAAACCCATTGCATCTGGCACATTGCTCATCCGTCCCCAGTCTATATTGTCGAATGCTTTTTTGGCACCTATAGTAATAATAGCTGGTGATGGATGTTCTTTAGGTCTCATCTTGACTTCATCAAGTATCGCAAGGACTTTTTGGATGTTTGTGACCGCTGCCCTTCCTTTGAAAAATCCCACTTGTGAGGGAGATATTAAACGCGGCAAGATGCATGCCAATCTATCAGCAAGGATTTTAGATGCTATTTTAAAATTAATATTAATCAGTAAAATTGGAAGGTAAGAAGATGCTACTACCAGGTTCCTACCTGGTTTAGACAGAACTTTGATATATGCCATGTTGGTAAGGGCAGGTATTTGTGTCCCTGTCATATATTCCGAGTAGAGCTGGGATAATAATGGCGATAATTCTGGCGCTAGGATGCAGTAAAATTCACCACTAAACCCATCGAGTCCTGGTGCTTTGCCTAGTTTTAGGATTTTGATGGCATTTGAGACTTCTCCCACCGTAATGGGAGAATTTAGTATTGTTCTCTTCTCTTCTGTCAATACTGGTAGTGGAATTGACTTTAACCAATTCGTCTGCATTGCATTGGAAGAAGTGCCAGCTTGGTATAAGTTATTATAGTAATCCCTCAAAATCCCGTTAATGTCCCTTGGGTGTGTTTTAACTTCTCCTGTTCGTTCTTCAGGGCTAATATGTTGGTAAGTGGTCTTCGACCCTTAGCTAATGTGGCTAGAAGTTTCCCTGCCTTATTCCCATGCTTGTACAGTTGAGATTCCCATCTCGACTGGGCCAAATCTTCCCACTTTTGTAACCACCTTTCATACTCCTATTTAGCCTGCTGCCAGCGTTTTGAGATATAAAGACGGGGTCTTTTGGAAATCTGTGTAAGGCGTAAGCTATTCGCAGCTCTCCGCTTAGGGTTGCAATTTTCTGTTTGATGTATTTCCTTTTACCATACATGAATGACATTATTCTCCCTCTTATAACCGCCTTGCCGGCATCCCAGTGAGTTTGGGGATTATCTATTCCGTCATTCTCCTGCTTGTACTCCAGCCACCATCCCCTCAACAGATCCCTGAAACCCTCGTCGTTTATTAGAGTGGATGGAAATTTCCACAGAAAGTCTTCACCTCCGGGAATAGCGTTCCTAAAGCAAATTGAGGCTGGGGAATGATCGAAATAATTAATCTTTGGTTCTGAGAACCGTCCTATTCCTTCCCTCTTGGAAAATATATAATCTATACGGGACCAGGATTGGTGTGCATGGGAGAAGAATGTGAATCCCGGCCTTCTGGGTTAAGGGAGCGCCAGATGTCTATTAAATTTGAATCCTTTATAAATTGTGCTAAGCAACCATCAGTCTGCGCCTGTTTTTCTTGTACTGTGCCTCCTCTGTTTTTATCCTCCTCTGGACTGATAACCATGTTCATGTCTCCTGCAATAATTCTAATCTCAGCATTGTCGCATGACACTCTTCCCAAGTGTTTTAAAGAAATCAGATCCCCCGTCATTGGGGTCATAAATGTTATAAGCGCTGATCTCCTCCCCTGCTGAGGATAAACGTATGTGCGATATCCTTCCTTGATTATCCTGCATATGGTCAATGACCTTATATGGCAAACCCCGTTTGATTAACGTTAATACTCCTGCCTTTCTACCACTAGCCTCTGATCCATAGACTTCTTCTACCCAATCTTTTTTTCATCCTAAAGAAATCATCATGTGATAATTGAGTCTCCTGTAAAAGGGCTATATCAGCCCTTAGTCGTTTCGGTGTCTCAGTACCAATCAACATTTATTAGGAGACCGTAGGCCTTTGACGTTCCAAGACACTATTTTTATGGAGCTAGCCATTTAGAAGGCATAGTTTAGATTTATACTGTTCTGTATACAGGACAAAGCTGGCACCCATTCCCTCTAGAACCCCCCCAACTGGTCCCCCCAACAGTCCACTTTGGAGGTACAAGGAGATGATTTCTGCATTCCCTATCCCTGCTCAGTGGAATCCCTCCTAACAAAACAACGTTTTCAACTTCACTTTTTTCCAACACTAAAGAAAACATGAACTTACAGTGTTAAATACATGTGAACTTCCATTCCTCTACATACACCTTTGCATATAGCTATTGCCATTGAAGATAACGTAGATAAGGTAAAGCCCTTTACCCTGGTACCCCATCCCCCACAGTAATCAATCTGTCCTGATATTTTTATATATATATATATATATATATATATATATATATATATATATCTTTGTTTTTGTGATTTTTGATTAGATTTATTTTTTGTTTTTCTCTTTTCCGTTTCTCCCCCCACCCCCCTCTTACTCTCTTTGCTCCCAACTCCCCCCTTACAAATTTCACTTAGTGTTTTTAAACCCAAAGCCCTTCCCTTGGGGACCCAACATGTAGTTGTTAACTTATCATCATGCGTATATTGACAGGTAATATGCAAAGCCTCCGACTGAATGTACCCTGCCCCAGTAGTATCATTCCTTCGGAGATAAAAAAAACAAAAACTTCTTTATCCCATGTCCTGGGGTGTAGATAGTGGCGATCCTAGTCCCTGGTTCGTAGGTGACCTCTTGTTGCTTGGGCTTGCACCCTTCTGGCCCATCTTGGTGAGCCAGAAACTTAGTTGAATGTGAGGGCAGGAACTCGTCGGGTTAGGCCTTGAGTGTCTGTCAGCACCTGGGTGGCATCCTCAGGATCCGTAAAGGCTGCTGAAGACCCATCAGGATAGAAGACCTTGAGGGTGGCCGGATACAAAAGCGCGAATCGAATCTGCTGTTTGAAGAACTGGGAACATAGTGGCGCGAACGCTCTCCTTCTTCGTGTCACATCCGCTGAAAAGTCCCCAAATATCAGTATTTGATGACCTCCTAACTTGACAGCATTGCCTCCTTTCTTGTAAGCTCTAAGTATTGCAGCTTTATCTGAATAGTCTAAGTACTTGACAATGACTTGGCGTGGTCTGTTGTTGCTAGCTGGGGACAGGGATTCCCTGAATCGCCCAGCAGTGTAGACTGAGAGGTTAGGCGGGCCAACCCGATGCGCCCTTTCCCCTTTGCAGTGAGTGTTTAACCCTAAGGCTGCTGGGATCTCCTGCTTACATATATATACACAAGTTCTCCCGCTGGGATATTTTCTGACAACCCCACAATGCGTAGATTGCTCCTTCTGGAGCGATTTTCCAGATCATCTAGTTTTTTCCAGAGCTTAACATTTTCCTCCAGGGCCTCTTTTAGGCGCGAGTGTACCGGTTCATTATCACATTCCACCTTTGCGAGCCGTTGTTCCATTTCTCCAAGGCGGGTGTGGTGCGTCGTCACCTCGGCTTGTAGTGAGGCAAATGAGTGTGAAATAGTGGAAGACAGGGCTTCTTGGAGGTCCAGAAGGAACTGAGCTGCCACCTCCAGAGCAAGATGTTTATAATCAATGTCTACTTTCTCACCAGTCACAGTTTGATGATGGGCTAGGTCCTCAGACAGTTGCGGTCTCTAGTAATCCCGCCATGCTGCTCGCCGTTGGCGCCTTTTTAGGCTTTGCAGGAGTCTCCTTCACTTTTTTCCCCCTTTTGGACGACGAAGCGGGCCGTAGACCAGCTGGTGAGAGGTACAGAGGTTTTCCAGACCGGTTGCAATACTGCAGCGGCCTGTTTGTGGGGGATTTGTCTGGTGTTTGGTGCCTGAGGAAACAGAGCCTTTAGTCCATGCTCCTCTCCATGCTGGCGCCGGAACCGGAAGTAAAAAATGTTTAATATTGTAGACTCATGGTATCACACTCCAATCAGCTAATCAACACAAAACACCTGCAAAAGGTTTCCTAAGCCTTTGAATGGTCCCTCAGGGGTGCATGGCCTGACTATCATGGCGTAAAGACGCACTACAAAGAGCTCTCCCGCAATCCTGACAATATCCTGACTCCCCTACCGTTCTAAGCACTCGGTAACCAGCACATTATACTGGGCTAAAACCCCTGAAGACCTCCCATAAGGGATAGTAAAAGAGGTAGCTGGAGAGGAGCGTTTCTCAACTTACTGCTGAGCGGGTGGACAGGCAAGGAGCTGGGAGAGAAGCGCAGCATGCTCAGACAAGCGCCAGACCTGGACTGATCACTTGTGGAAGCAGTGGTCAGGTGGTGAGTCGCCCGAGAGAACCCTGGTCTGTCCCCTTGTGGAGGCTGTGGCGGAAAAGAGAGGAGGAGGAGGTATGGCCTGTGGTAAAAAAAAAGTCGGCGGACATTTTCTTTGTAACACCACAAAGCCTCTGCAGTGGCACTTGGTGCCTGAGAGAGAGAAAAGAGAGTCACCCAGCCCATATAATACACACAATCTGGGATGCAGAGGGTGATATAACACTCTGGGAAAACAACATATGAACTGTGAGGCATGAATCAGTTATTAATCCTGGTGAAGCACTCTGCAGAGTCCTGATCCTGACATCACTGGTCTTTAAGTTATATTCTAAGAAAAACATTTCTTGGCCTGGAGGTGGAAAATTCCCACTCTAAATTACTGGCCTGTTGATATATGGGGCAGAAAACTACTCTGATACCTGCTAAAACCCCAAACAAAACCCTAATGGATAATATAAGCCAAACTGAAGAGGAAGATATTCTGGAAGCTAAATCTGCTGAACAAAATCATGGCCATAGCGACCTGCTAGGCTGCTCTAGCGGCAAAGATAGATCATCTCCAAAGTGATATAAATTTTTTGCGCTGTGACAGAGAAAATGAGAACTCGCTCAACAGAATTGGAGGGCAGAGTTGGAGAGGTGGAAGACAGCTATAGGCGATTGTAAATTAACCAATTCACTCCTCCAACAAGTCAAGGTCTTACAAGCTAGAGCCGAAGATGCTGAAAACAGAAACAGGCGAAACAATATTCGTATTCTTGGCCTACTAGAGAAAACTGAAGGCTGAGAACCGGAGGCATTTGCAGAAAGTTTGATAAAATCAAGCCTGGCGCCATTACATCTGTCCCAATGTTTTGTGATTGAAAGGGCACACAGGATTCCAACGAGGCCCCTACCCCAGGTTCACCTACAAAACCGTTTATAATGAAAATATTAAATGTCAGAGACTGAGATGAAATCCTGGCAGCAGCAAGAAGGAAGGGGACTATATTTTATGAAAATACTAAGATATCCTTCTATCCCGACTTCACCACGGAAGTACAGAAGAAAGGAAGACCGTTCGCACAGGTCTGGTCCCAGCTAGAGAGATAGGAATAAAATATACCATGCTTTACCTGACGAGGCTGAGGATCCAGGTTGAGGGGGAACTTGTTTCTTCCGGACGGCCACAAGACAGGAGGCAGTGATTTGATATTCTAGAGATGTATATTTTAATGCCTTTTTTTTATTTCCTGCTTTCATTATAATGGTGTATACCATATAGATGGAGAGGTCAACAAGATGCTCTGAGCAGAGGTGAAACGGAATAGAGAAGGCATGAGGTGGAGGGAGGTAGCATAAGAAGAAGGGAGAGCTCTTCTACTCCTTGTAATTGTCTTAGTCTTACAAGTTTAGCAGTTACTTTGAGTTTCCTTTTATTTTTCCCTTTGTCATTTATAGAAAGCTTTTATTGTTATTTAAGGGATCATCATTCAGAGGGGGCGGGAGGGAGGCTAGAGTGGGAAGGAAAGAAGAAGCCCCTGGAGTACACAAAGGTCGTATGTAGACAGGTTGCGTCAAAGTTTAGGTGAGGGAGACCTTCCCTTACCTACCAGCAGTGGCGTTGCTAGGGTCTGAAAACATCCGGGACACAAGCCCACAGTGTTGAAATTTGCATAAGAATTAACATGAGCCCACAGTGCCTCCATCAGCCTCATAAGTAGAATAAAAAAAAAAAAAACACTTACCTTTCCTGCTCCGGACACCGCCACTCCTCATCGCCCGCGCTCGGTCTTCCTCCTCTTCAGTCTGTGCTGTGAACTGGCCCGCCCAGTGTGAGGTCGCAACGCGACCTCACATGTGTGCAGCTCAACAGCGGAGAGCCGAGGACCAGGAAGCGGTGAGTATAGAGCTTTCGCTGCTTCCCGGTCCTCATTGAATTAGTGGGCAGTGGCCAGAGGGGCTCAAGAGGCAGCTGCCCCTTTTGCCCCACATTAAAGAAGGCCCTGGCGAGGTTCAGGACAGTGGTAGTTTGATTCGGGGCCCTGGCCCCGGATAAAAAGCCCTAGCGATGGCCCTGCCTATCAGTTATTTTCTTGTTCGGGATCAGAGGCTCAGACAGATTGGGGATGTGTGGGCAGGGAGGGGATACGGGAGGGTTTAGAACAGCTTCCAGTTTGTGTGAATGGATGTGTGTGTGTGTCCCTAAAAAGATATGGTTGGTTGCCATAAGATATGTATGAATAAGACAGTATTATGGCAACGATTAAAATAATTTCATGGAATGTTAGAGGGCTAAACTGTAAAATCAAGAGGTCATTGGTCTTTAACTATCTCAAGGCTTATGCTCCTGATATACTTATTTTGCAGGAAATGCATTTGAGGGCACGGAAAATATTATCTCTTCGGTGGGTCAAACGCGACGTACACAAATACGCGGGGTCTCTATCCTGATCAGTAAGGCGTTACCCTGGCAGCTGAACAGGGTGCAGGTAGATACATATGGAAGATTCATCCTCTTATATGGTATTATCAGAGGTAGCCCCCTGATTATTGTTGGATTGTAGATACCCCCTCCCTTCGGCAGATCCCTTTCAGATGAGATTATGGTTAAGGTGGCACTATTACCCCAGACTCTTTTAATACTTCTAGGGCAGGGATGCCCAACCTGCGGCCCTCCAGATGTTGCAAAACTACAACTCCCAGCATGCATGGACAGCCTACAGCTATCAGTCTACAGCAGGGCATTGTGGGAGTTGTAGTTTTACAACAGCTGGAGGGCCGCTATTCGACATCCGTGTTCTAGGGATTTTAATGCAGTATTAGACAACCAACTGGATAGGTTAAGGCCCCCGCTCAGACATAGTGCAACCCTGGCTAATTAGGCAGAGGCACATAATCTAGTGGAAATTTGGTGATGGAAAAATTCAGTTTTTACGTTATTCTGCTTGGGATGGAATATTGCAGGCATAACAGAAAAATTATCACTGTACACTGATGACACGCTGGTGTACCTTGGCGACGTGGAAGGCTCTTTAGAGGCGCTCCTAGAAGTTGTGGATGAGTACGGGAGACCAGGGCTGTGGAGTCGGAGTCGGAGGCAATTTTGGGTACCTGGAGTCGGAGTCGGCAAAAAATGGACCGACTAAGACTCCTACTAGATTTAAATTGGAATAAAAAAAAATTGGAATAAAAAAAAAGCAAGTTTAAATGTCCCAATTCAGATAAAGTTATAATTAATTACTTCTCTACTGTAAGAATAAAGGCCAATGCATGCAGTGCGTCACGTTACCGCTAAACAAAGACGTTAAGTGACCGTGAAGAAGCATGCTTTTATATGCTTTACTATGCAGTTAAAGGGACACTGACAGGCTGATATATCTGCTGGTATTCATCAGAGGATTAGGAATACAACTAGACGACTGTTACCCCCAGTTGAGGTTTACTTGTGTTTAAAAACGTTTTAATCAATATGCAAATTCCTCTACCTTTGTGCCCAAGGGGCAGGCGCACATGTAGAGTACTGGCAGCACTAGACAGGACTAGGTAGCGAGGAGGAAGAGCGAAAGCTGGCACAGCCTCAGCATAGCCAGACAAGGCTGCTGCCAGCACTCTACACGTGCGCCTGCGCAGGAATTCAGCGTTCGGCTAGCCTGAAAAAAAGGCCAGTGCAGTGAATAACAACAAGGGAAAAGCGCTGGGAAGCTGTACTCGGGCGCGGCTGGGCACAAAGCCGCAGGGAGACGCTGACCCATTGGGCACAAAGATAGTGAATTTGCATACAGATTAAAATGTTTTTTAAACACAAGTACAGTTTAACTGGGGGTAACATTAGTATAGTTTTATTCCTAATTCTCTGATGAATACCAGTATATATATATATATCTTTAGCTGGAAAATCAGCCTGTCAGTGTCCCTTTAAGGAGCGGCAATACTTACACTTTCCATTGTCTTGTGGTCTGCTGTTACAGGGAACCCATGGTTATCCTAGCCTCTCACTGATAACTGATTAAGGACTGGAGACACTTGTATAAGTGAAGGGAATGGATAGTCAATAGTTCAAGACTGAAGCTGTAAACCATTTGAAAAACTGCTATCATTCAGCTAATGCTATAAAACATGTAAACTCAGATTGTTAGCTTAAATTTTAAACATGACTATGTTTTAAAATAAATGCCCCTTCCCCTGCTCCTTCCTGATCCTCCCACTGCTCTATCTTCAGCAGAAGATCAGCACACAAAGGAGAAGGCAGCAGCTTCTGCTCAACTACCTCTCTGTGCTAGAGAAGATTAGAAGAACTTGGTGGAACAGCTTCAGTATTTGCATATTAAATACAGAGGAGTCGGAGTCGAGGAGTCGGAGTCGGAAGTTTTCAAAATCTGAGGAGTCGGAGTCGGACAATTTATCTACCGACTCCACAGCCCTGCGGGAGACAGATTATGTGTCTCAACCAAGTCGAAACTGTTAGTAGTGGACAAATTCAAATATCTAGGGATTTTTAATCCACAAGGAACCCAAACAATTAGCTTCTCTCAACCTGATACCCATCATGGAATATATTACCCAAAAGCTGAAGGCATGGGTGACCCTTCCTCTCTCGCTAGCGGCACGCATAAACATTTTTGGTACTACTGCCTAAGCTACTGTAAGCTGTATTTGTATAGGGCGGCCCGGAACTCCTGCAAAGATCTCACTTCATAGCTATTAATAGATTGCTTACTCCCTTTATCTGTCCTAATACTCAGCCTAGAATTGCCAGGGACACACTGAAAGCCCCACATGCCCGGAGGTACTACCAGGCTGTGCAGTTAACAGATGCCAGTTGTTGGATCCGAATGGATGCCAATAACCCAGCAACAGTGTCGTATGAAGCCGACGAATTTCATGTACCGGGAGGGCAACTATCCGGTCAAATGTCTTACCTCTAATATGAAAGCAGTACTAGATGTGTGGAAAAGAAACAAAAGATGGTATGGAGAAAGCATGATCAGTGAGGGATAGTCCCCGGTGATACCTTTGTGGCGAAACCCCAAACTGTCCGAGTTATACAATCTGTCGGATTTTGAATTCTGGCTGCAACATGGTGTTAAATACATTGTTCAGTTATATTTGAATGGTAATTTCAAAATGTTTAGGGATTTTAAAGAGGAGTTCCGGCTGCCACAGTATAGTTTATTTAGATACTTTCAGCTTAGACATGCATGTACAAAACAATTTGGCAAAGATCCGATTAAGCTTAGAATATGGCGCCATTGAAAATATTGCAGGACTAAAAGATATATGCAGCCCAGTATCTTCCTTTTATTCAGAGCTTTTATTGCAAGCCCCCTCA
Source organism: Bufotes viridis (assembly GCA_033119425.1). NCBI lineage: Eukaryota > Metazoa > Chordata > Amphibia > Anura > Bufonidae > Bufotes > Bufotes viridis. The sequence continues at coordinate 350,978,898 of CM065592.1, forward strand.
CCGCTATCCAGATCTTTGATCAGATGAAAGGAAGATCTCCGGAACTGGAGGATAGACATGAAAAAGAGCTAATATATAACTGGAGAAACATGGTCATCAGCGCCAGAGACCAGTTGATTCAAGCTAAATGGTTGCATCGCACTTACCTAACTCCTGTTAGATTGGAAAGCATGCGTAGACTTGATAGGTGCATGGCTTTCTCAATGAAAAACTGGGACTACCGGCAGTTCGTTCCCAGAAAACAGCTTGTTAGGGTTGATAAATGATTTAATCCAAACTAAATATACTAGGATACTTTATCGATTCCTAATGTTTTATGCAAGGAAATCCATTTTAATAAAGTGGAAACCTCCGGCAGTCCCATCTGTCCAAAATTGGACTCAGAATATAGACGCCGCTCTGCCGATGTACAAACTGACTTTCATAGCTAGGGGTAACCTGGAGAGATTCGAGAAAATTTGGGGACCCTGGCTGATGGCTAGGTCATCAGTCATTTAACACTGAAAGAGGGTATGAGATGCTGGGAAGGGTATAGGTGTGGGAGTAAGTGCAAGCTAAACATGTCCAGCACTGGGAACCACCTACTGCTCCACACACTAAAGTCATTAGCAAAGGGAAAGCCGGAAAAAATTGATAAATTTAGAGTCATTAATCAGTGACCAAACATATTATCTAGTGGTAGAAAGAGTAAATGCAGCGCTGTGGTGGGTGTGAATGGGAGAGTGAATGGGAGTTCTACTTCTTGAGTTAATGGAGTTGGATGGTAGTGCACAAGTCAGTATGTATCGATATTACTAAATAACATGAGATAATGTACCTTCATGATACACACTAATGTTTATGTATTACTGACACCATTGACTCTGATCTTAAGACTTGTATTGTTAGTCTGTTTTCTTTTCTTGTCTTTGAAAATTAAAATAAATGGTCCCTCAGTCTGGTTCAGTAGGCTACACCTTCATGGGGAAGACTTCTGAATTGAGAGTTGTCCAAAAGGTCATTGCTAAAGAAGCTGGCTGTGCTGTATCCAAGCATTTTAAATGGAAAGTTCAGTGGAAGGAAAAAATGTGGTAGAAAAAGGTGCACAATCAACAGGCATAACTTTCAGCCTTTAAATGATTATCAAGAAAAGAATTTGGGGAAGATTCACAAGGAATGGACTTCAGCTGCTTCAGGATTGTAGTCAATGCTTCAAGTGCCACCAAACACAAACATATTCAGGACATGGGCCACAACTGTCACATTCTTTGTGTCTAGCCACTCATGACCCAGAGACAATGTTAGAAGAATTTTAACTGGGCTAAGGAGAATAAGGACTGGACTGTTGCTCAGTGGTCCAAAGTCCCGTTTTCAAATGAAAGTAAATTTTGCATTTCATTTGGACATCACTGTCCCAGAGTCTGGAGGAATAGTGGAGAGGCAAACAACCCTAGTTACTTAAGGTCCTTGGTGAGGTTTCCACACTCAGTGATGGTTTGGGGAGCCATGTCACCAACTGGTGTGAGTCCACTGTGTTAAATCAAGTCCATAGTCAGTGCCGCCATCTACCAGGAAATTTTATAGAAATTAATGCTTCCCTTTGTTGACAAGCTTTATGGAAATGCTGATTTCATTTTCCAGCTTGAGTTGGCACCTGCCCACACTGCTAAAAGTACCAATACCTGGTTTAATAACCACAGTATCGCTGTGCTTGATTGACCAGCAAACTCGCCTGACCTAAACCTCAAAGAGAATGTATGGGGTATTGTCAAGAGAAAGATGAGAGACACCAGACCCAACAATGCAGATGAGCTGAAGGCAGCTATCAAAACAACCTGGGCTTCCAACACCACAGGCTGATTGCCTCCATGCCATGCCTCACTGATGTAGTAATTCAGTATTGAGTGCAAATATTTTACATACTTTTCAGTAGGGCAACATTTCTTTATTAAAAATGATTTGGTCTACAATATTCAAATTTTCTGAAATACTGCTAACTTTTGTGTTTTCATTAGCTGTAAGCCATAATTTTCAATTTGCGGTCCTCAATGCACGGAATGGATGGCACATGTTTGTGTGCATGAGCCATAACAAGCACTCAGTACAGTGCTCAGCTATCACCTTTAGTCCCAACCTGGACTCAGCTTGACCACTAGTGTAAAAGAAACAATAAGGAGGGATAGATATTTGCACATGCAGTATGTATTGTAAAGTGTTTGTATTTTTTCATTTTTGCACTCTTTCCCTTATTTATTTTTGGGGGAAAATATAAAAACTACAATGTGCTGGTATTGAAAAAAAAGTTCACTGCCTCCAAAACTACAAAAAGTCTTGTTTTTTTGTTTTTTACAAGATTTTTTTAAGCTAAACATGTAGCTTAGTACTTTCCTCTCATTATAGTGGCCTTACTGCTGACCACAATAATCTTATTGCATCCCTATTGATGTTTGCAAAAACAAAAATAAAATGTGTTGAAAAAAAAAGATATTTTGGTGAGAATTCAGTTGGTCAATACTACAGTTGTGTTCAAAATTATTCAACCCCCAATGCTGTAAAGGGTTTTAGGGAATTTAGTGTACATTTGTAATTGTGTTCAGAATGAAATCGTACAAGGACTTTTTAAAGAACCAAATGCAACTAAAATGACATCAATTGTTTTTGTAATAAAGTATTAAATGTTTTTTGTGATTTCTTCATTTACACAATTATTCAACCCCTTAAAGACTACCACTCTTAAGAACAGAGGTTCATTCAAGTGTTTTTGATCAGGTATTGAAAACACCTGTGGATGTCAAGGAGCAGCAATCAAGCATAATAAGCCCCAATTAGGCAGATTTAAAGTGACTGTGATACTCGGCTCCTTCTAGATCAGTGTTTCCCAACCAGTGTGCCTCCAGCTGTTGCAAAACTACAACTCCCAGCATGCCCGCACAGCAAAAGGCTGTCCGGGCATGCTGGGAGTTGTAGTTCTGCAACAGCTGGAGGCACACTGGTTGGGAAACACTGTTCTAGACATTTACTGGTGTGTTTACAAACATGGTGAAGTCAAGAGAATGGTCCAGGAAGACAAGAGAAGAGGTGATTTCTCTTCACAGGAAGGGCAATGGCTATAAGAAGATTGCAAAGATGTTAAACATACCAAGAGACACCATAGGAAACATCATTCGCAAATTTAAGGCAAAGGGCACTGTTGAAACGCTACCTGGTCGTGGCAGAAAGAAGATGCTGACTTCGACTGCTGTGCGCTACCTGAAGCACAAAGTGTTGAAAAGTCCCCGTGTGACTGCTGAGTGAGGAACTGAAAAAGATTTGTCAGATGCGGGTACTGAATTTTTAACCCAGACAATAAGGCGCACACTGCGTAATGAAGGCCTCTATGCCAGAACTCCCAGGCGCACCCTCTTGCTGTCTCCAAAGAATTAGAAGAGTCGACTGCAGTATGCCAAAAGTCATGTGGACAAACCACATTTGTGTTCTGTGGACTGATGAAACAAAATTAGAACTGTTTGGACCCATGGATCAACGCTATTTTTGGAGGAAGAAGAACAAGGCCTATGAAGAAAAGAACACCTTGCCTACTGTGAAGCATGGCGGGGGTCAATCATGCTTTGGGGCTGTTTTGCTTCTACAGGTACAGAGAAGCTTCAGCATGTGCAAGGTACCATGAATTCTCTTCAGTACCAAGAGATATTGGATGAAAATGCGATGCAGTCCGTCACAAACCTGAGGCTTGGGAGATTTTGGACCTTTCAACAGAACAATGATCCCAAGCATACCTCCAAGTCCACTGGAGCATGGTTGCAGATTAAAGGCTGGAACATTTTGAAGTGGCCATCGCAGTCACCAGACTTAAATCCGATTGAGAACCTCTGTTGGGACTTACCCTGGGTTCACACCTGAGCGTTTTACAGCGCGTTCAAACGCGCTGTAAAACGCTCAACAGATTAAAACCAATGCATCCCTATGGGAGTGGTTCACACTTGAGCGTTTTACAGCGCGTTTGAACGCGCTGTAAAACGCCCAACGCATAAACAAGTACTTGAGCTCTTTTGGAGCGCTTGACGCGCGTTTTGTGATTGACACCACAGTAGTCAATCACAAGAACGCAGCGTTTCGCGCCGCTTCCTATTTGCAAAACGCTGCGACAAAAACGCCGCAAAACGCGCGTTTTAGAACGCTCAGGTCTGGAACCCAGGGTTAAAGAAAGCAGTTGCAGCGCGCAAAGCCTAAGAATGTGACTGAACTGGAGGCTTTTGCCCATGAAGAATGGGCGAAGATACCCGTAGATCGCTGCAAGACACTTGTGTCAAGCTATGCTTCACGTTTAAAAGCTGTTATAACTGGAAAAGGATGTTGTACTAAGTACTAAGATTGAATGTCACTTGGGGTTGAATAAAACTGATAATGATGTTAGCACAGAAAAGACATTTGTGGTTATTTCATTATAAATGTTATGTTATATTTGTCTGACTTACAAGGGCCTCTTTGATTTAATTGTAAACAAGATGACTGAAATGATCAAAATCAATGTCAAACTGGCCAAAACACTCAATTTTAGTAGGGGGTTGAATAATTTTGAACACAACTGTATATAGTTTGTTATTTGGATTCCCATGAATTATAACTAATCGCTTCTAAGTAACTACAATAATTGTAAACGTGCATTATTCTGATGGTGATACACCAGTTACATGGATTATTAAGTCATGATTAGATAAAATGAGTGTGCATATTACAAAAGAACCATGTTCTGTGAAAATCTAAACATCTTAGTTAAACATAGATAGCGGTTTCCTATGAAACACTGCCTTTTATAATTTGTGATTGCTTTAAGAGCCATAATAAATGCGTTCTGTAGTAACAGTAACAAAACTATGAAGAATTTCTGCTTTCATAAATTATTTATGCAAAAAGATAAAAAACAGTACACACAGAGAACAGCCATACACACAGCTGTTGTATTGCACGCGCATTGAATCCGGACCCATTAATTTCAATTGGTCTGTGTACATGAGCGTTGTTTTTCACTCATGGTCTCTGCGTTCTGGGTAAATCGCAGCATGTTCTATCTTTTGCGTTTTTCACACAGCCTTAACTCAATAGAAATGAATGGGGCAGCATGAAAAACATATTGTATCTGGATGTAATGCGTTGCGTTTTAAACAGAAGTAACTTAGCAACAGTGAAGGGATTTTCAACAGGAAGTTGTGTTTCTCTGTGACTTCTGCTAGTGCTGTGAGGAAATTGTTTTTGGAATGGTTCCTGCCCTAGCAGAGTGGATTTCAACATGCCAAAGCCCCCCAAAGCGATGGATGTGGAGAAGTTGATTGTGCTAGTCCAGGAGAGGCCCTGCACTCAGGACACAAGGTCTGGTGAATATCACCACCGCTACAAAAAATAGATGCAGCATGGGTGGAAATAACCCAGGAGCTGTTTGCCAGAGTATGGGCAAAAACTATATACCAGAGTTGCCAGAGTTTGGGTAAGTGCCCAATCTATACATGTGTGATCATGGCTGTCCTCCCTAGCATAGCACATGTCATACGCTGTCCTCCCTAGCATAGCACATGTCATCTGCTGTGCTCCCTAGCATAGCACATGTCATACGCTGTACTCTCTAGCATAGCACATGTCAAACGCTATCCTCCCTAGCATAGTATATGTCATACTCTGTAAATAGCTTAGGCGATTTTTTAATTTTCCTTTTTATGTTAAAGTGGATGAAGTGAAGAATCGTTATCGTTACTATAAAAAAGTATTACGATACTCGATACCATTCCATACCATGCGGGAAAAAATGGTGAATTGCGCATTTTCTTTTTTTTACTTTTCTGTTACGACGTTCACCGCGATACGTTTTTATTTATTTAATTTTTTTATTTTTAACAGTTTGCACTTTAGATATGGTGATGTTTATTTATATATTTTATATGTAAAATTGGGAAAGACGGCGATTTATACTTAATATTTTGGTGTGTTTTTTTTTTTACTTTTTATTTAATTTTATTTACCATTTCCCCCCTTAGGGGTAGAACCTGGAATCTTTTCATCCCTTGTCCTATTCACCCAAATAGATCTCTATCAGGGTGAATAGGACTTCACATCTCCCTGCTGCCCTGTGCACACACAAGCAGGGAGCCCCCATGGCAGCCAGGGCTTCAGTAGCGTCCTGGCTGCCATGGTAACCTATTGCAATGTAGGGCTCAGTTACCATGGCAGTCAGGACCCCATGGGGAACTGCCACTGCCACCAATAGAGGAGATCCTGTGGCCACTGCCACCAATGCTCTAAATCAGGCATGCTCAACCTGCGGCCCTCCAGCTGTTGCAAAACTACAACTCCCATCATTCCCTGACAGCCCACAGCTATCATTCTACAGACGGGCATCGTGGGAGTTGTAGTTTTACAACAGCTGGAGGTTCACAGAGGTTGAGCATCCCTGCTCTAAATACTTTAATACAGGCATCCTCAAACTGCAGCCTCCAGCTGTTGTAAAACTACAACTCCCACAATACCCTGCTGTAGGCTGATACCTGTAGGCGGTTCGGGCATGCTGGTAATTGTAGTTTTGCAACAGCTGGAGGGCCACACTTTGAGGATGCCTGCTTTAATACTAGGAGGGGGGCGGGATTGAGGGCACCCTGCCCACTCATTGAGTTTAAGAACTAAAGGACCTGTGATGACGTCACATCACATGGATCCAATCACATGGTCCATCACATGGTAAGATGGACCATGTGATTGGACCATGTGATTTGACGTCATCACAGGTCCTTTAGTTGTTAGCTGATGCTGGGAAAGAGAGGACAGATCGCAACTACGCGATCAAATGGCTAAGGTAAGTTAACTTTTATTATTTTTAACCCCTTCCACTTCATTTTACTATGCATTCTTTATTAAGAATGCTATTATTTCCCTTATAACCATGTTATAAGGGAAAATAATAAAGATCTGGTCCCGTTGCTAAGCAACCATGCGGGAAAATCGCACTGCATCCGCACTTGCTTGCGGATGCTTGCGATTTTCCCACAGCCCCATTCACTTTTATGGGGCCTGCATTGCGTGAAAAACGCACAATATAGAGCATGCTGCGATTTTCACGCAACGTAGAAGTGATGCGTGAAAATCACCGCTTATGTGCACAGCCCCATAGAAATGAATGGGTCCGGATTCAGTGCGGGTGCAATGCGTCCTCCTCACGCATTGCACCCGCACGGAAAACTCGCCCGTGTGAAAGGGGCCTTAGTCCAGCAGATCCAGATCTTCCAAGTTGGGAAGGGTCTCTTTCAGATGCCGGCCTATCCACTTGGGCGTCTTCAGCAGGATGCGACTAATAGGTGTGTATGTAAGTGTGCAGCACTACACACACTTTGATTACAACATTTACATTTTCTGGGGCAAGCTGTATGGCTGAAAGAGAAAAAACACCATTTGCTGGAAATAAATACCAAAGGCTCACTCTGCAAACCTTCTCGTCCTACTTAAATGATAATTAAAAGTGCGCCTCTTTTCATCCAAACCTCGCCTTGGAAAGGACGCATGAGGTTGGCAGAAAGGGCAAACCCCTCATCCCTTACAATCACATAAGACGAGGTGGACCAGAGAAGCAGGAAGGTTAGCTGGCTGTGGTATATCCAGTTGGTTGGACTGAAGCCACCTACTTCATTCTGGAAGCCCTGAAGATGCGAGCATCTGCAGAACTTCCATAGGACAAATTATCTACAATTTTAAACCTGTAGTTTGTGTCAGCCAAGGCCAACAAAATTACAGAGAAAAACTGTTTATAATTATAGACAAGGGACCCTGAGTTCGGGTGGCTTCTTAACCCATATGTGCTTGCCGTTAAGGGCACCAATACAATTTGGGAATTGAGCCCTCTCCAGGAAGTCCTGGGCTATATCAAGCCACTGCTGCCTTGTTAGATGTGGCAGCACCAAAGCTCGCAGTCGCAACCAAATGGTGGCACATGTGGCCCGCACCACGCCAGCAATTGTGGAGGTCCCCATTCTAAACTCAAAATATAGGGATGTAGAAGAATTATCAGTCACCAGATATCTGGAAAAAAATAGCCAAAAAAACACCAAAAAGAATTTACATGTTCAACACACCATCAGCATTCTTTATAAGTATTTAATGGCAATGTGTTTGCCAAGTTTCACAAAAACAATACAAACACAAGACATTATGATACAATTTTAAGTTAGGAAAGACCTTTAGCTAAATTAACTTCCAGACTACTAGCATATACACACAGCTGACATATTCTGATCATTACTGCCAGGATTAACATAAAATCTAACCGCGGAACATTAATATGGTCCGACAAAGAAGTTGCGTGTTAGTACACCAAAGTACACTATAGAAAGTGGCCAGGGGAAAAGCACTCAGAGGTCATCCCTCTAAATTTAATATATAATGCATGGATACTACTATTACTTACTTATACATAGAACAGGTAATGTTCAGAATACACAAGCCATAGAACAAACAGCGGGTCCTTCGTGTATGAGTCTGAAAATATAGTCTTACCTTAACCACCTCAGCCCCCCTAGCTTAAACACCCTTAATGACCAGGCCACTTTTTACAATTCTGCACTACACTACTTTCACCGTTTATTGTTCCGTCATACAACTTACCACCCGAATGAATGAGTACCTTTTAGGATGGCATTTTTACGCATTTTTGTTCTCACGCTTTAGGGCCCCTAAAATGCCAGGGCAGTAAAAATACCTCAAATGTGACCCCATGTTAGAAAGAAGACACCCCAAGGTATTCTGTGAGGGGCATGGCAAATTCATAGAAGATTTTTTTTTTTTTGGCACAAGTTAGCGGAATTTGATTTTTTTACTTTCCGCTAACTTGTGACAAAAAGTTCAATCTTTCATGGACTCAATATGCCCCTCAGCGAATACCTTGGGGTGTCTTCTTTCCAAAATGGGGTCATATGTGAGGTTTTTGTACTGCTATGGCATTCGAGGGTCTTCGCAATCATTACATGTATGGCCAGCATTAGGAGTTTCTGCTATTCTCTTTATATGGAGCATACGGGTAATGAGATTTTTTTTCCGTTCAGCCTCTGGGCTGAAAGAAAAAATAAACGGCACAGATTTCTTTATTCGCATCGATCGATGTGGATGAAAAAAATCTCTGCCAAAAAATATGCAAGAAAAAAAAGAGGGGCCTGGCGATTGCCAGGACATAGGGGCTCCACCCAGATATCTATACCCACTTCAGCTCCTATGTCCTGGCAAACGTGATTTCTCCATTCACATCGATCAATCGATCGTTGTGGAGGAAGACATCTTTACCAGATTTTTGATACAAAGTGTTTTCCAAAGCATATGAACTCCAACACCTCTCCTCAGCTCATATGCCTGGGCAAACGTACCTGTACTGCAGAGGAGAAATCTCGTCTTGCAGCGCCGCATATACCGACTTCACGTGTCTTCTGACAGCAGCGCAATGCTTCTCTCAGAATGCACATCAGTGCTGCAGCGTTTTCGTCGGTTGGTCCGTTGGTCTAGAAAAAACAGGCAGCAGGCTCATAAACTTGAACGTTACAAACTTTATAAAACCTGAACATAAAACGTTTTTTATAAAACCTGAACATCAAAACTTTTAAAACCTGAACTAACTCAAGATTTCTTTTTCTTGCAACTTGTTTAATTATTTTTTTTCTTTTTTACCATTTCACTCTTTATTTTCCTAGCAGAAACCTCTCCTTTCCCATGGGACAATGTATAAAGTGTAAATCACACAGAGTTGGTGCGAAGTACATTATGCACTTTATCCCAAGTGAAAGGAGACGTTTCTAACGTTTCACATTTCTGCTGTAGCACACCAGCACCCCTATGTGTTAGGGTCTCTCAAAACCTAGTATCCTGAGAGATATCCTAGAGCCTGATTGTAAAAACTACCTGTGTTGTGCTGTCCCTACGTCCCTAAGTGTACCTGAGTGTGGTACTTCCGGAAACACTCCTCTAGGCATATGGCAGGGTGGTCAGGACAGTCAGAACAGAAATAACGGGTGTCGCGCCGTAATTCCACTCCTGCTACAGACACATCTTTTTCGGGGTGGCGGTTGGGTTGAGGTACCAGCAACGACATTGGGGAAATGTCGCTCGTGTAGACGGCTCACTACACTGGGGTTTGGGGCCACGGAACCTCCTGGATACAGGAGGTTCTCGATGATCTCTTCCTGAAATTTGAGGAGGGATCCTATTCTCCCAGCCTTACTGTAGAGAACAAAACTATTATACATAGCCAATTGAAATAAATATACAGACACCACCTTATACCAGCGTCTGGTGCGGCGGAAAATCAAATACGGGCCAACATCTGGTCATTGAAGTCCACCCCTCCCATGTGGAGGTTATAGTCGTGGACTGAGAGGGGCTTTTCAACGACACTGGTTGCCTGTTCAATTTGTATTGTCGTGTCTGAGTGAATGGAGGAGAGCATGTAAACGTCACGCTTGCCTCTCCATTTCACCGCAAGCAGTTCTTGGTTACACAAGGCAGCCCTCTCCCCCCTTGCAAGACGGGTAGTAACGAGCCGTTGGGGGAAGCCCCGGCGACTAGGTCGCACGGTGCCACAGCAGCCAATCTGTTCTAGGAACAAATGCCTGAAGAGGGCCTAACTTGTCTAGAAATTGTCCACATAAAGATGGTACCCCTTGCCGAATAAGGGTGACACCAAGTCCCAGACTATCTTCCCACTGCTCCCCAGGTAGTCAGGGCAACCAACCGGCTCCAGGGTCTGAACTTTTCCCTCATAGATCCGAAATTTGTGTGTATAGCCTGTGGCCCTTTCACAGAGCTTATACAATTTGACCCCATACCGGGCGCGCTTGCTTGGGATGTACTGTTTGAAGCCAAGGCGCCCGTTAAAATGTATCAGGGACTCGTCTACGCAGATGTTTTGTGCAGGGGTATACAAATCTGCAAATTTCAGGTTGAAGTGGTCTATAAGGGGCCGAATTTTGTGGAGCCGGTCAAAAGCTGGGTGGCCTTTGGGACGGGAAGCGGTGTTGTCGCTAAAGTGCAGGAAGTGCAGGAAACGCAGGATGGTCTCAAATCGTGTCCTGGACATGGCAGCAGAGTACATGGGCATGTGATGAATTGGGTTCGTGGACCAATATGACCGCAATTCATGTTTTTTTGTCAGGCCCATGTTGAGGAGAACTCTGTCTTATAGTATATATTGAGGGTGGCGCCTCTTGTGGACTAAGCAACGCCCAAATACCTGGGACTTCTCAGCACAAAAGCAATTTAGCTGGTTCCTGCAGTGCCCTGAAAATAAGGAGACTGGTAAGTCCATAAGAGGCAGTATCTGTAGTGTTAGGGACCCTTGTGCGGAAGCCACCGTGAAGTGGTACTTGGGCCCGACATACCTTTGATCAAAAATGTGCGCTAAGAGCTTCCTTCATTCCAATTTTGGAATTACCCTTTTTATTTATTTTTTTATTTTATGATCTATTGTGCAGCCATCTTTTAACCAACTTTATTTACTTTATTTGCCTTATGGTTATGCACTTCTGAGTGTAGAAACATATCTGCTTAGTCTGAACTCTGTCTTATAGTATATATTGAGGGTGGCACCTCTTTTGGACTGAGCAACGCCCAAGTACCTGGGACTTCTCAGCACAAAAGCAATTTAGCTGGTTCCTGCAGTGCCCTGAAAAAAGGAGACTGGTAAGTCTATAAGAGGCAGTATCTATAGTGTTAGGGACCCTTGTGCGGAAGCCGCCGTGAAGGGGTACTTGGGCCCGACATACTTTTGATCAAAAATGTGCGCTAAGAGCTTCCTTAATAAATGATGGTCCAACTAAACACAAACCGGATGGAATAGCATGCCGCTGCAAGATGCCGTGGTAGCCATGCTGGTTCAGTATGCCTTCAATCTTGAATAAATCCTCAACAGTGTCACCAGCAAAGCACCCCCATACCATCACACCTCCTCCTTCATGCTTCACGGTGGGAACCAGTTATGTAGAGTCCATCCGTTCGCCTTTCTGCGTCGCACAAAGACACGATGGTTGGAACCAAAGATCTCAAATTTAGACTCATCAGTCCAAAGCACAAATTTCCACTGGTCTAATGTCCATTCCTTGTGTTCTTTAGCCCAAACAAGTCTCTTCTGCTTGTTGCTTGTCCTTAGCAGTGGTTTCCTAGCAGATATTCTACCATGAAGACCTGATTCACACAGTCTCCTCTTAACAGTTGTTCTAGAGATGTGTCTGCTACTAGAACTCTGTGTGGCATTGACCTGGTCTCTAATCTGAGCTGCTGTTAACCTGCGATTTCTGAGGCTGGTGACTCGGATGAACTTATCCTCCACAGCAAAGGTGACTCTTGGTCTTCCTTTCCTGGGGCGGTCCGCATGTGAGCCAGTTTCTTTGTAGCGCTTGATGGTTTTTGTGACTGCACTTGGGGACACTCTCAAAGTTTTCCCAATTTTTCGGACTGACTGACCTTCATTTCTTAAAGTAATGATGGCCACTGCGTTTTCTTTACTTAGCTGCTTTTTTTCGCCATAATACAAATTCTAACAGTCTATTCAGTAGGACTATCAGTTGTATATCCACCTGACTTCTCCACAACGCAGCTGATGGTCCCAACCCCATTTATAAGGCAAGAAATCCCACTTATTAAACCTGACAGGGCACACCTGTGAATTGAAAACCATTTCAGGTGACTACCTCTTGAAGCTCATCAAGAGAATGCCAAGAGTGTGCAAAGCAGTAATCAAACCAAAAGGTGGCTACTTTGAAGAACCAAGAATATGATATATTTTCAGTTTCACACTTATTTGTTATGTATATAATTCCACATGTGTTAATTCATAGTTTTGATGCCTTCAGTGTGAATCTACAATTTTCATAGTCGTGGAAATAAAGAAAACTCTTTGAATGAGAAGGTGTGTCCAAACTTTTGGTCTGTACTGTATATATATATATATATATATATATATATATATATATATATATATTCAAAATCAACCCCTTTCTCCAAAATGAAAATAAAATAAAAATAAATATATGAAAATAAAAATACATAAACAATAACAAAATACACATCATGGGCAACTATGCAAAAACGCTCATACTATTAAAAATATTCATCCTATACAGCAAATGGCGAAAATGAAAAAAAGTCAAAATGGCCAGTTTTTGGTTGCTTCACCCACTAAAAAAATTTATTAAAAAAAACACCAAAAAGTCATACACAGCCCAAGATGGCAACAATGAAAAGAGTAGATTGCCCAGCAAAAAATGAGCCCTTACACAGCTCCGTACACATAAGTAAGAAAAAGTTATAGGGGTCAGAATATGGTGACGGAAAGAAAAAATTAATGTTTTCAAGGTTTTTAATTTGTTTTTTTCAGTATTCAAACACAAGAAAAAGTATACATAGTACACATACCTGCAGAATGAAAGTAACAGGTCCGCTTTACTGCATAGGGAATGTCGTAAAAACAAAACCGATATAACTGTTGTGGAATTGCATTCTTTTCCAAGTTCACCCGATTTGGAATGTTTTCCAACTTCCTATTACATTGTATGCAATGAATGGTATTAGAAAGTTCAACCTGTCCTGCAAAAATCAAGCCCCCATATGACTACGTGAACAGAAATATTTATATGTTATGGCCCGGAAAGGTGTAAAAACTAAAACGAAAAACCTCCGATGCTGAAAGGGTTAAAGTAAATATGTCATTAGAAAATTACTGTTTAATTCAGGCTTTTAAGCTAAACATATTTTTAAAGAATTGGGGGTTACTTTTAATTTTCCATGCAACTATATTTTTAAAAAAATCTAAAATCCTGCAGTTTTGCACTAGCCACAAAGCCTAATAAGGTTAGTTTCACACTGCCAGCAGGAACAGTCTGACGGAGCTCTGTGGTTCAGACTTTGCCGGATGGTACCAGAATGCTGCTGGCCTCATTGACTATAATGTGGTACGGCAGAGGTCCGGCTGCTAACCAGCAAATATCCCAGGATTCAGATGAACAAATACCACTGCATGTCGTCTTGTACTGTGGCAACTAACAAGGTCCCTTGGTGACATTCTGATCTTGATGTTCTGCTCTTGAGTGGAAATTCCTTGTACAAAGCAGGGTGGATAAAAATCAATGATTTTTTTTTAATGATTTTTTTTAATATAAAATGCTTTTTGAGAAAATATATTACCATCCAAAGGTTATTCCATCATGAAATAAAGATTAATTTTTTAATTATGCAGAATAAGGCTGTATATGTTTAATTTTTTTGGTAAATAAATTCCATTAATCCATTCACAATGTCATGCTCTTCCAGAGGTTTTTCTTAGATTATTGGGCAGTTTCTCTGCCTATAAGATATTATCACAGATGCTTGGTTTACTTTTGCAGTTCTCAAAACTGAATTTGACTCAGCAGAGATCACATGCCTCTTCTTCACAGCAAAAATGTTATAACATGAAGAGTTGAGAAAAAGACCTTAAAGCGAACCTGTCACCTGGAATTCACATTATAAACTATTAAAAGTACCTTATAGTTCATCACAAGTGGGTTGTCATACTGTTTTTTCTGCAATCATCATTCATGAAAAAATCGTCTTGTAAAATCCTCTCTTTCAGCTTCCCAAGTCACGATAGAAGTCAAGGGGGCAGCGCCTCCTTGACTCCAGGCTGTGCCTCCCCTGCCCTAACCCCGCCTCTCTGCAGTATAATTGACACTCGGCTCAGTCGCCAGGACCGCGCTTGTACAGGCGACGCATGCGTGGACGCATGAAGCGTGAAGATGGGGGCGCGCGCGCGAGGAGACGGACGCCGGCCGGCATCGATGGGGAGCATGCGCTAATCAGTGACAGAGTCGCGCTTGTGTATGCGCGATAGTCGGATTCGCGCTGAGGCCGTCAGAGCATGCACCGCCTCTACAAGCGCGGTCCCGTTGACTGAGCCGAGTGTCAATTATACTGCAGAGAGGCGGGGTTAGGGCAGGGGAGGCACAGCCTGGAGTCAAGGAGGTGCTGACTTCTATCGTGACTTGGGAAGCTGAAAGAGAGGATTTTACAAGACTTTTCATGAATAATGATCGCAGAAAAGCAAAAAAAACAGTATGACAACCCACTTGTGATGAACTATAAGGTACTTTTAATAGTTAATAATGTGAATTTCAGATGACAGGTTCAGCTTTAATCCTAACGTCTACAAACCTATGAATACAGAATCAACCCCTTCAGTGCTAAGTTTAAAGAAGTTCAGTGAATAAAATAGAAACAATATTTTTCTCCTTCCTAAGTACAACAGAAAAGTTGTCCAAATATGAATGATTAACCTATTAAACTGGGGATAAAAAAGCCAATATGAAAAGTTGTTATTCTAAAAATCTTTGTCTACTTGCATATTATAAGTTACAGGGCTTTTTTTCTCAGAGAAAGGTGGTGGAACTCACCCCCCTCCCTGGCCACACCCCTACCCACCCCTAGGACCGCCCCTAAAACCGCCCCTTTAGAGAACAGGGATGCAAGTAACATTTGGGGGCTGCCCAGCCCAGCAAAGAAACCCCAGATGGGGATGGCACTGTTAATGGGGATCTGGGGATGGCACTGTTATGGGGTGGAGGATGTGTGGATGGCACTGTTATGGGGGATCTGTGGATGGCATCCCCACCCCATAACAGTGCCATCCACAGACCCCCACCCCATAACAGTGCCATCCACAGACCCTAACAGTGCCATCCAGCCCCACAACAGTGCCATCCACAGACCCCCCATCCCTTAACAGTGTCATCCACAGACCCCCCACATCCTATAACAGTGCCATCCACAGACCCCCCACCCCATAACAGTGCCATCCACAGACCCCCCACTCCTTAACAGTGTCATCCACAGACCCCCTATTGCCGCTCCAGTACAGTTATAAAGTGTGTAATTCAATTAATAATAATTCATGCTGCCCCCTCTGTAGTATAACATTCAATATAACCTACTCACAGGGCTACTGTTATATCGTAATGCAGGCCGGCCAGGCAGATGAGCGGCAGATCATCTTGAATTGAATTAAACATTTTATAACTGTACTGGAGCGGCAGGGCATAGGATTATGATAAATACTTGGGGGGGGGATGAGACGCAGGTGATAATAGTGAGCCCGCTGTACATATAGGGAATCCAGCACCACCTACCTCTTACATCCAGTTTCCTCTTCTTCTCCGCTTGACCCTGACCACCATGCCAAATTCCTCCAGCCGCATCTCGTCTCTGCAGAGTTTGTTACACAGACACGTTAGATTTATCAAACTGGTGTAAAGTAATTTGCCCCGACACTGCCCCATATTAATTAATTTTCCCCCACACTGCCTCATATTAATTAATTTGCTCCCACATTGCTCCATAATAATTAATTTGTCCCCACACTGCCCCCATATTAATTAATTTGCCCCCACATTGCTCCATAATAATTAATTGGTCCCCACACTGCCCCCATATTAATTGATTTGCCCCCACACTGCCCCCATATTAATTAATTTTCCCCCTCACTGCCTCATATTAATAAATTTTCCCCCACATTGCTCCATAATAATTAATTTGTCCCCACACTGCCCCCATATTAATTTGCCCCCACATTGCTCCATAATAATTAATTTGTCCCCACACTTCCCCCATATTATTTAATTTGCCCCCACATTGCTTCATAATAATTAATTGGTCCCCACACTGCCCCCATATTAATTCATTTGCCCCCACATTGCTCCATAATAATTAATTGGTCCCCACACTGCCCCCATATTAAATTATTTGCCCTCACAGTCATTGTAATAAACTTACCTGCTCCTCCTGTCCTGGGCTGGCTCTGTCTGGATGATGACTCACTGTCTCTCCTGCGCTCTGGCCTCCGAGTCTCTCTCAGTTGAAGATCTGGCGCGCACATGTTCCCACGAGACCTGCCGCGAGAGTTCACAGGTCTCGTGGGATTGATGCTGTCCGCCATTCTTGCTGCTGTCCGGCCCCCTGGGGTGCCGGTGCCGGTCCCGGTCGCAACTGCGTCCCCTATGTGTACGCAATGCCGCAGCCGCACACATTGCTCCCGCTGGGGGCATTTGACCATGGTAGATGGCGGAACGGCGTTACGGTGCGTTCCGCCAGACAAAAAGCCCTGATAAGTTATACCAGCAAGAATTAGTCTTTATGTAGAAAACTATGATTTAAATCAAGCCTTACTGACTAGTGATTCAAATCGTAGTTAAAGGTTAATGTCCAATTAATGATCATTTAACATACTCATAGTCATCTGCATCTTAATAAATTAGGCGCAACTCACTCCAGGCACAAAGGGGATCAAGACTGGTGTGTGGGAACGTCAGTCGATAAATGTCCCTCACTGTATCTTACCACTAGCGTTTTCTTCATAATGTTTTTCCCTATACTCAATGTGTCACTATCTACAGCATGCTGTGGTGTACAGTACCTCCTGTATCTGCCATACAGACCCATGTAACAGTATAGGTCAAATGCCATTTTTAAACATGTGGTCTGACCAACAATATGTTGTGGACCACAGTACCTCCTCCATCTGCCATAGAGACTCATTTTACAATACAGGTCCACTGCCATTTTTAAACATGTCATCTGACCTTGTATATTCGCTTTGGCAATCTCTGGTTGCTTTTACCAGCAAAATTCCTTATTGAGTAGCAGGGAGGATGGATCCATAGGGTTTTCCCTGCAAACAGAGTAAATGTGGAGCCCCAGTATTCGGTCTACAACACAATGAAAGCCAGATATCCTCAAAGGAAGGAAAACCGAGCAAGGGTGTCTCCATTACAGAGATCACCAAATCCACCATATTAAGTGGCCCCTATGTCAAGATCCCACGATAACTGGCTTAGGTTTTCCCCGTCACATCCTTAAAGCTTGTAAAAAAGCGGGATCTTGACATAGGGGCCACTTAATATGGTGGATTTGGTGATCTCTGTAATGGAGACACCCCTTTGCTCAGTTTTCCCTCCTTTGATGGATATCTGGCTTTCATTGTGTTTTAGACCCAATACTGGGGCTCCACATTTATTTTGCATATTACCGTTTCCCAGGGAGCTTTGCACTTTGGATTGCTATGTTGAGACTCTTAAAGGGAGTCTGTCACCAAAGTTGGACATAATAGACCGCTGACATAGCTTTGTAGCATCACTTTAGATGAATGAAACGGTACCTTTGTTGTCTTCTTCAGCGCTTGACCTGCTTCAAAAACGGACTTTTATTGATATGTAAATGAGGGCTCATAAGTGCCCAGGGCGGAGTTAAGTTCTTTGGAGCCCAGGCTGCTCGGCCTCTTTAGTTCTTATCCCGCCCCTGTCTCTGTCTCTGCCCGCCCTTCTATTGCCTTTCTTCCTCCTCCTCTGGTAGCGAACTCCTGCGCCTGCGCTCAGCTTTGCCTCGGCGGGGCATGCGCACTGCGATGCCCACTGTGGGAACGGCATCAATGTAGCTACTGCGCATGTCCACCAGCTTACAGCTGGGTTTGCAGCGTCAGCCGGGGAATGCGCAGTAGCTACATTGATGCCGTTCCCACAGTGGGCATCGCAGTGCGCATGCCCCGCCGAGGCAAAGCTGAGCGCAGGAGTTCGCTACCAGAGGAGGAGGAAGAAAGGCAATAGAAGAGGCGGGCAGAGACAGAGACAGGGGCGAGGATAAGAACTAAAGAGGCCGAGCAGCCTGGGCTCCAAAGAACAACTCCGCCCTGGGCACCTGTGAGCCCTCATTACATATCAATAAAAGTCAGTTTTTGAAGCAGGTGAAGCTCTGAAGAAGACAACAAAGGTACCGTTTCATTCAGCTAAAGTGATGCTACAAAGCTATGTCAGCGGTCTATTATGTCCAACTTGGTGACAGACTCCCTTTAAATGAGACTCCGCAGTGTTTTCTATAGTTGGTCTCCCTGAGATCAGCTGTTGTTTTGTTTCTGAAAAACAGAGGGCTTGGGTCTCTTGCAATCTCACTTGCATTTCTACTGTTTGTAAAGGGCCAGCAGCCGACAATAACATCAAACTACAGTTGAACTCTAATACAAGTAAATTTAAATGATGAACTACTACTGCACAACTGTATTTGAACACAAATAGTCATATTGTGCACCTTAATTTGTGTAGTCTTCTTACCCATGTAATGCCTTAGCTGGTTCTAACATAGCAAAAAAAAGTACCTGTCCCCTTTCACAAGGGTGAGTATTCCACGCGGGTGCAATGCGTGAGGTAAACTAAATCCGGTCCTATTCACTTCAATGTGGCTGTGCAGATGAGTGATTTTCACACATCACTTGTACGTTGCGTGAAAATCGAAGCATGTTCTATATTCTATAGAAATGAATGGGGCTGCATGAAAATCGCATCGCATCTGCAAGCAAGTCAAATTACTGTATTATTTTCCCTTATAACATGGTTATAAAGGGAAATAATAGCATTCTTAATACAGAATGCTTACTAAAATGTGGATTGAGGGGTTAAAAAATAAAAAAAATTAACTCACCTCATCCACTTGATTGCGCAGCCGGCATCATCTTCTTTCTTCTTCTTTGAGGACCTGCCAAAGCACTGTTGATGACATCATTGCGCTCACCACGTGATGAGCGCGATGACGTCAAAGGTCGTTTGGCAGGTCCTCAAAGAAGAAGAAAGAAGACGGTGCCGGCTGCGCGATCAGAAGGATGAGGCAAGTAAATTGTTTTTATTTTTTAACCCCTCAATCCACATTTTAGTAAGCATTCTGTATTAAGAATGCTATTATTTTCCTTTATAACCATGTTGTAAGTGAAAATAATAAAATCTGCACAACACCGAACCCAAACCTGAACTTCAGTGAAGATGTTCGGGTCCACATTCAGTTTTTTTATCAGTCGTCTACGAAACGCATTGCACTCACGCAGAAAAAGCTGAGTAACGCAATGATTTTACCTGAATGCACCCGCATCCTATCCGGCTCTCACTCGCGACGCCCATCTGAAAGAGGCCTATAGGGGTTCTCGAGATTTTTAGACTGAGGGCCTATTATCAGTACCCCACTGATCAGATTTTTTGTCTATTTTGAGGATAGCTTTGAGGATAAATAGTATTTTTAGGTTTTGTTCTTTTTTTGCTTCTCTATTTAAAGTGTCCCTTTAAACGTCTGATAAGTCATAGCGACATATTTAATTGGTGGGGGTCAGAGTGCCGAGACCCCCAACGTTCACTAAAACGAGGAGAAATGGGTGCCCACACATCACGTTATCTCCTCGCTGCCAGAGATGGGCTAAGTCTATAACCTGTCTCCAGTCCATCTTATGCAGCAAGGAGAGAGTGCTCTGTGTGAGCTCTTCTATCTCCTTGTGTTAGTGAAGTGATCTTTGGGGAGCTCCATACTGAAACTTTTGATATGTATTCTGTTATGACATATCAAAAGTTTTTTTTTTAAATACGAGGACACTAAGTTTTATTTTTTTAATACTTCTAGTAAATAGAAGTCAATGTGCTGCATCATGAGTCATAACCTGTCAGAGAATGAGGAAGATGAAGCTCCTGACAGCTCCTTTCCCACAATATGTATTTATTACATCATTCCCACTGCAGCATATAATTAAATTGCATACTTATTACAGGATACTCTGATTAATTTGTCATAAAACATTTAACAACACAGTAAAGTACAGCTCATACCAAGAAGGGAAGTGTGTTTTTAACATCCAAAAACTTTTTTACACTGTGAAAATCTTCAATTTAAAAGGGATAATGACTACATATGCAGTATTTGCAATTTTTACTTTATTTTTTATCAACAGAAAGACATGAATGTGATGATTGAGATATATACATTACCCCACCTGAGGGTATCTGCAAACGTTTATTATGCACTGTATATAGTTATGTATTGGGTATTGTTATGTGTGTTCATGTCTATTCCAACAAGTGGATGAATAGTTGGCAGTGGTTGTCAGGAACAGGGCTAGCTGCCCTCTTCCTCCCCTCTTGGTAAGAGTGAGCTGGTCCTACTTCCTGCCAGGAAGGAAGTTCCAGTTCAGACAGCAAAGAGTGAGGAAGCCCATGGCAGAGCTCCGACTCCCAGGAACCGTATATTATTTCCCAGTGAGCATGACATTCCAGAGGGAAACTCAGGAACCAGATATTATTCTCCTATGAGACCAACACTCCAGAGAGATCAGCAAAATTCAAGACTACTTCCTCCATAAAGCATCGGTGTGACACAACAGCAGAGTGATCAGTGAAATACGGCTTTACAAACACTGCTGCAAGGTTAGGGACAACAGCTCAGACACCACCTACCTTAACCATCGCTAGGCCATTCTAACATCAAGGCTATATTACAGTGGACATCTATATCCACAAGTGCTGGCCAATCATATAACCTCCAACCAGCCACCATATCATCTCATCTGGGCTACTACCACTTTCAACCTCTGCACAGGCTCCTCAGGGGCTCACTGCATATACAAGATATGGACAAAAGTATTGGGATATCTACACATTGTACCTACAGGAGCTTTTATCATATCCTGTTCTAGATCCATGGATTT
>CM065592.1:351000920-351021716 GCA_033119425.1 Bufotes viridis
AAATAGCCACTTCAGTGTGAGTCGGCTAAATCCTATCCTTGGAAAGGACCTCAACAGTATGAATCCTCCATACTCCATAATAGAGGGAAAATGTCCTTTTGGAGAACGGGAAATAGCCACTTCAGTGTGAGTCGGCTAAATACTATCCTTGAAAAGGACCTCAGCAGTATGAATCCTCCATACTCCATAATAGAGGAAAAGGTCCTTTTGGAGTACGGAAAATAGCCACTTCAGTGTGAGTCGGCTAAATACTATCCTTGGAAAGGACCTCAGCAGTATGAATCCTCCATACTCCATAATCGAGGAAAAGGTCCTTTTGGAGTCCGGGAAATAGCCACATTAGTGTGAGTCGGCTAAATCCTATCCTTGGAAAGGATCTCAACAGTATGAATCCTCCATACTCCATAATAGAGGGAAAATGTCCTTTTGGAGTACGGGAAATAGCCACTTCAGTGTGAGTCGGCTAAATCCTATCCTTGAAAAGGACCTCAGCAGTATGAATCCTCCATACTCCATAATAGAGGGAAAAGGTCCTTTTGGAGTACGGAAAATAGCCACTTCAGCGTGAGTCGGCTAAATACTATCCTTGGAAAGGACCTCACCAGTATGAATCCTCCATACTCCATAATAGAGGGAAAAGGTCCTTTTGGAGTACGGAAAATAGCCACTTCAGTGTGAGTCGGCTAAATCCTATCCTTGAAAAGGACCTCAGCAGTATGAATCCTCCATACTCCATAATTGAGGGAAAAGGTCCTTTTGGAGTTCGGGAAATAGCCACTTCAGTGTGAGTCGGCTAAATACTATCCTTGAAAAGGACCTCACCAGTATGAATCCTCCATACTCCATAATAGAGGAAAAGGTCCTTTTGGAGTACGGAAAATAGCCACTTCAGTGTGAGTCGGCTAAATACTATCCTTGGAAAGGACCTCACCAGTATGAATCCTCCATACTCCATAATAGAGGAAAAGGTCCTTTGGAGTACGGAAAATAGCCACTTCAGTGTGAGTCGGCTAAATACTATCCTTGGAAAGGACCTCAGCAGTATGAATCCTCCATACTCCATAATAGAGGGAAAAGGTCCTTTTGGAGTCCGGGAAATAGCCACTTCAGTGTGAGTCGGCTAAATACTATCCTTGAAAAAGACCTCAGCAGTATGAATCCTTTCTAGTACATAATAGAGGGAAAAGGTCCTTTTGGAGTACGGAAAATAGCCACTTCAGTGTGAGTCGGCTAAATACTATCCTTGAAAAGGACCTCAGTAGTATGGATACTCCATAATAGAGGGAAAAGGTCCTTTTGGAGTACGGAAAATAGCCACTTTAGTGTGAGTAGGCTAAATACTATCCTTGAAAAGGACCTCACCAGTATGAATCCTCCATACTCCATAATAGAGGGAAAGGGTCCATTTGGAGTATGGGAAATAGCCACTTCAGTGTGAGTCGGCTAAATACTATCCTTGAAAAGGACCTCACCAGTATGAATCCTCCATACTCCATAATAGAGGGAAAATGTCCCTTTGGAGTACAGAAAATAGCCACTTCAGTGTGAGTCGGCTAAATACTATTCTTGGAAAGGACCTCAGCAGTATGAATCCTTCATACTCCATAATAGATTGAAAAGGTCCTTTTGGAGTACGGAAAATAGCCACTTCAGTGTGAGTCAGCTAAATACTATCCTTGGAAAGGACCTCAGCAGTATAAATCCTCCATACTCCATAATCGAGGGAAAAGGTCCTTTTGGAGTACGGAAAATAGCCACTTCAGTGTGAGTCGGCTAAATACTATCCTTGGAAAGGACCTCAGCAGTATGAATCCTCCATACTCCATAATCGAGGGAAAAGGTCCTTTTGGAGTACGGAAAATAGCCACTTCAGTGTGAGTCGGCTAAATACTATCCTTGGAAAGGACCTCAGCAGTATGAATCCTCCATACTCCATAATAGAGGGAAAAGGTCCTTTTGGAGTACGGAAAATAGCCACTTCAGTGTGAGTCGGCTAAATACTATCCTTGGAAAGGACCTCAGCAGTATGAATCCTCCATACTCCATAATAGAGGGAAAAGGTCCTTTTGGAGTACGGGAAATAGCCACATTAGTGTGAGTCGGCTAAATACTATCCTTGAAAAGGACCTCAGCAGTATGAATCCTTTCTAGTACATAATAGATTGAAAAGGTCCTTTTGGAGTACGGGAAATAGCCATTTCAGTGTGAGTCGGCTAAATACTATCCTTGGAAAGGACCTCAGTAGTATGAATCCTCCATACTCCATAATAGAGGGAAAAGGTCCTTTTGGAGTACGGAAAATAGCCACTTCAGTGTGAGTCGGCTAAATCCTATCCTTGGAAAGGACCTCAACAGTATGAATCCTCCATACTCCATAATAGAGGGAAAATGTCCTTTTGGAGAACGGGAAATAGCCACTTCAGTGTGAGTCGGCTAAATACTATCCTTGAAAAGGACCTCAGCAGTATGAATCCTCCATACTCCATAATAGAGGAAAAGGTCCTTTTGGAGTACGGAAAATAGCCACTTCAGTGTGAGTCGGCTAAATACTATCCTTGGAAAGGACCTCAGCAGTATGAATCCTCCATACTCCATAATCGAGGGAAAAGGTCCTTTTGGAGTCCGGGAAATAGCCACATTAGTGTGAGTCGGCTAAATCCTATCCTTGGAAAGGATCTCAACAGTATGAATCCTCCATACTCCATAATAGAGGGAAAATGTCCTTTTGGAGTACGGGAAATAGCCACTTCAGTGTGAGTCGGCTAAATCCTATCCTTGAAAAGGACCTCAGCAGTATGAATCCTCCATACTCCATAATTGAGGGAAAAGGTCCTTTTGGAGTACGGAAAATAGCCACTTCAGCGTGAGTCGGCTAAATACTATCCTTGGAAAGGACCTCACCAGTATGAATCCTCCATACTCCATAATAGAGGGAAAAGGTCCTTTTGGAGTACGGAAAATAGCCACTTCAGTGTGAGTCGGCTAAATCCTATCCTTGAAAAGGACCTCAGCAGTATGAATCCTCCATACTCCATAATAGAGGAAAAGGTCCTTTTGGAGTTCGGGAAATAGCCACTTCAGTGTGAGTCGGCTAAATACTATCCTTGAAAAGGACCTCACCAGTATGAATCCTCCATACTCCATAATAGAGGGAAAAGGTCCTTTTGGAGTACGGAAAATAGCCACTTCAGTGTGAGTCGGCTAAATACTATCCTTGGAAAGGACCTCACCAGTATGAATCCTCCATACTCCATAATAGAGGGAAAAGGTCCTTTTGGAGTACGGAAAATAGCCACTTCAGTGTGAGTCGGCTAAATACTATCCTTGGAAAGGACCTCAGCAGTATGAATCCTCCATACTCCATAATAGAGGGAAAAGGTCCTTTTGGAGTCCGGGAAATAGCCACTTTAGTGTGAGTCGGCTAAATACTATCCTTGAAAAAGACCTCAGCAGTATGAATCCTTTCTAGTACATAATAGAGGGAAAAGGTCCTTTTGGAGTACGGAAAATAGCCACTTCAGTGTGAGTCGGCTAAATACTATCCTTGAAAAGGACCTCAGTAGTATGGATACTCCATAATAGAGGGAAAAGGTCCTTTTGGAGTACGGAAAATAGCCACTTTAGTGTGAGTCGGCTAAATACTATCCTTGAAAAAGACCTCAGCAGTATGAATCCTTTCTAGTACATAATAGATTGAAAAGGTTCTTTTGGAGTATGGAAAATAGCCACTTCAGTGTGAGTAGGCTAAATACTATCCTTGAAAAGGACCTCACCAGTATGAATCCTCCATACTCCATAATAGAGGGAAAGGGTCCATTTGGAGTATGGGAAATAGCCACTTCAGTGTGAGTCGGCTAAATACTATCCTTGAAAAGGACCTCACCAGTATGAATCCTCCATACTCCATAATAGAGGGAAAATGTCCCTTTGGAGTACAGAAAATAGCCACTTCAGTGTGAGTCGGCTAAATACTATTCTTGGAAAGGACCTCAGCAGTATGAATCCTTCATACTCCATAATAGATTGAAAAGGTCCTTTTGGAGTATGGAAAATAGCCACTTCAGTGTGAGTCAGCTAAATACTATCCTTGGAAAGGACCTCAGCAGTATAAATCTTCCATACTCTATAATAGAGAGAAAAGGTCCTTTTGGAGTACGGAAAATAGCCACTTCAGTGTGAGTCGGCTAAATACTATCCTTGGAAAGGACCTCAGTAGTATGAATCCTCCATACTCCATAATCGAGGGAAAAGGTCCTTTTGGAGTACGGAAAATAGCCACTTCAGTGTGAGTCGGCTAAATCCTATCCTTGGAAAGGACCTCAGCAGTATGAATCCTCCATACTCCATAATAGAGGGAAAATGTCCTTTTGGAGTACGGGAAATAGCCACTTCAGTGTGAGTCGGCTAAATACTATCCTTGAAAAGGACCTCAGCAGTATGAATCCTCCATACTCCATAATCGAGGAAAAGGTCCTTTTGGAGTACGGAAAATAGCCACTTCAGTGTGAGTCGGCTAAATACTATCCTTGGAAAGGACCTCAGCAGTATGAATCCTCCATACTCCATAATAGGGAAAAGGTCCTTTTGGAGTCCGGGAAATAGCCACATTAGTGTGAGTCGGCTAAATCCTATCCTTGGAAAGGATCTCAACAGTATGAATCCTCCATACTCCATAATAGAGGAAAATGTCCTTTTGGAGTACGGGAAATAGCCACTTCAGTGTGAGTCGGCTAAATCCTATCCTTGAAAAGGACCTCAGCAGTATGAATCCTCCATACTCCATAATTGAGGGAAAAGGTCCTTTTGGAGTACGGAAAATAGCCACTTCAGCGTGAGTCGGCTAAATACTATCCTTGGAAAGGACCTCACCAGTATGAATCCTCCATACTCCATAATAGAGGGAAAAGGTCCTTTTGGAGTACGGAAAATAGCCACTTCAGTGTGAGTCGGCTAAATCCTATCCTTGAAAAGGACCTCAGCAGTATGAATCCTCCATACTCCATAATTGAGGGAAAAGGTCCTTTTGGAGTTCGGGAAATAGCCACTTCAGTGTGAGTCGGCTAAATACTATCCTTGAAAAGGACCTCACCAGTATGAATCCTCCATACTCCATAATAGAGGGAAAAGGTCCTTTTGGAGTACGGAAAATAGCCACTTCAGTGTGAGTCGGCTAAATACTATCCTTGAAAAGGACCTCACCAGTATGAATCCTCCATACTCCATAATAGAGGGAAAAGGTCCTTTTGGAGTACGGAAAATAGCCACTTCAGTGTGAGTCGGCTAAATACTATCCTTGGAAAGGACCTCAGCAGTATGAATCCTCCATACTCCATAATAGAGGGAAAAGGTCCTTTTGGAGTCTGGGAAATAGCCACTTTAGTGTGAGTCGGCTAAATACTATCCTTGAAAAAGACCTCAGCAGTATGAATCCTTTCTAGTACATAATAGAGGGAAAAGGTCCTTTTGGAGTACGGAAAATAGCCACTTCAGTGTGAGTCGGCTAAATACTATCCTTGAAAAGGACCTCAGTAGTATGGATACTCCATAATAGAGGGAAAAGGTCCTTTTGGAGTACGGAAAATAGCCACTTTAGTGTGAGTAGGCTAAATACTATCCTTGAAAAAGACCTCAGCAGTATGAATCCTTTCTAGTACATAATAGATTGAAAAGGTTCTTTTGGAGTATGGAAAATAGCCACTTCAGTGTGAGTAGGCTAAATACTATCCTTGAAAAGGACCTCACCAGTATGAATCCTCCATACTCCATAATAGAGGGAAAGGGTCCATTTGGAGTATGGGAAATAGCCACTTCAGTGTGAGTCGGCTAAATACTATCCTTGAAAAGGACCTCACCAGTATGAATCCTCCATACTCCATAATAGAGGGAAAATGTCCCTTTGGAGTACAGAAAATAGCCACTTCAGTGTGAGTCGGCTAAATACTATTCTTGGAAAGGACCTCAGCAGTATGAATCCTTCATACTCCATAATAGATTGAAAAGGTCCTTTTGGAGTATGGAAAATAGCCACTTCAGTGTGAGTCAGCTAAATACTATCCTTGGAAAGGACCTCAGCAGTATAAATCTTCCATACTCTATAATAGAGAGAAAAGGTCCTTTTGGAGTACGGAAAATAGCCACTTCAGTGTGAGTCGGCTAAATACTATCCTTGGAAAGGACCTCAGTAGTATGAATCCTCCATACTACATAATAGAGGGAAAAGGTCTTTTTGGAGTACGGGAAATAGCCACTTCAGTGTGAGTCGGCTAAATACTATCCTTGAAAAGGACCTCAGCAGTATGAATCCTCCATACTCCATAATAGAGGAAAAGGTCCTTTTGGAGTACGGGAAATAGCCACTTCAGTGTAAGTCGGCTAAATACTATCCTTGAAAAGGACCTCAGCAGTATAAATCTTCCATACTCTATAATAGAGAGAAAAGGTCCTTTTGGAGTACGGAAAATAGCCACTTCAGTGTGAGTCGGCTAAATACTATCCTTGGAAAGGACCTCAGCAGTATGAATCCTCCATACTCCATAAGAGAAGGAAAAGGTCCTTTTGGAGTCCGGGAAATAGCCACTTCAGTGTGAGTCGGCTAAATCCTATCCTTGAAAAGGACCTCACCAGTATGAATCCTCCATACTCCATAATAGAGGGAAAGGGTCCTTTTGGAGTATGGGAAATAGCCACTTCAGTGTGAGTCGGCTAAATACTATCCTTGAAAAGGACCTCAGCAGTAGAAATCTTCCATCCTCCATAAGAGAGGGAAAAGGTCCTTTTGGAGTACGGGAAATAGCCACTTCAGTGTGAGTCGGCTAAATACTATCCTTGGAAAGGACCTCAGCAGTATGAATCCTTCATACTCCATAATAGATTGAAAAGGTCCTTTTGGAGTACGGGAAATAGCCACTTCAGTGTGAGTCGCAACCAAAAAACCTTTTGACCTACAGGGGTCACACATTAACCAACCACTCACACCTATAGCTACAAATTATGTGTTTAGACCCAATAATTACACCCCAGATGGTAATAATTATAAATCTTTATTAATCTTTTTGTAAAAGTTATTAAAATTGGACATTTCACAGTATGCAGATGGTCTAATAAAGAATCATAGACATCAATGAAGGAATAAAGTGGGTGTTACACAGATTTCGTAAGAGGGAGACAGGAGAACATATACACTTCAAATAATCATAATAAATTACACTAGTGTAAAGTCTAACAATTCATCATATTGCTTGTCGTGTCACAAATATATAGGGAAATTCATGATTTAAACAAAGTAAAGTGCGTAGTGCAATATGGATTCCAACAATAGTAGCTAGGTGACAATGCAAGATCACAATAAGTAATTTACACTAGTATAAAGTCCAACAGTTGATCTAACCTATCTTATCACGAATACATCGGGGAATTCATAATTCAAAAATAAGGTGCATAGTGCAATGTGAGTTCCAACAATAGCAGCTAGATGGCAGTACAAGGTCACAATTATATCCCCTAGTTGGAGAGGCAAATATAAAATAGTAACGTGGCCATTACATGAACTCCTTGTCCCCTCCCTGTGTCCCACACCTACCTCGACGCGTTTCGCCAAATGGCTTCAATATGATGAATTGTTAGACTTTACACTAGTGTAATTTATTATGATTATTTGAAGTGTATATGTTCTCCTGTCTCCCTCTTACGAAATCTGTGTAACACCCACTTTATTCCTTCATTGATGTCTATGATTCTTTATTAGACCATCTGCATACTGTGAAATGTCTAATTTTAATAACTTTTACAAAAAGATTAATAAAGATTTATAATTATTACCATCTGGGGTGTAATTATTGGGTCTAAACACATAATTTGTAGCTATAGGTTTCAGTGTGAGTCGGCTAAATCCTTTTCCTGAAAAGGACCTCAGGAGTATGAATCCTTCCTAGTATATAATAGATGGAAAAGATCCTTTTGAGAATATAGGAAATTTCGAATTTGTTTTTTAAACAAATAATGTTAAAGGGGTTATCTGACAAAGTATCCCCGCCAATGCCCGGGCCCCTTGTATGGAATATACGTGCTCAGGGCACCGGTGTCGCTCCGGATCCCTATATGGCCACCGCTGCATCTCCCCGTAACCCCGGCGACAGGAAGAACAGGCAATAGCAGGCCGCAATGGGGTCGAGCCCCCTTGGGTCTGGTCACAATTGTGGCCTGCTATTGGCTGCTCCCCTGTCACCAGATGCCCCTGTCACTGGATGTTTTGATCTGAGTGACAGGGAGATGCAGCAGCAATCATGCAGGGATCCTCAGCGACACGAGTGCCACTGAGCAGGTATGTATAATCCTTACAAGGGGCCCGGGCATTGGCGGGGATATTTTCAATATCGGATAACCCCTTTAACTTCTATGAAAGTACAGAGATCACGTGGTCAGATGTTTCTGCAAAGCGTTTTACCATGAATATCACAGGAACGGACAATTCTTCAGATACAAGTGCTTAGATGTCACATGATAGTTTTTTTTCATTGTTTATTGTAAAGATTTTCCAGAAATAAAAATAAACCTAAAAGAGTCTTATTCTACAACAGTCACCTATATAACTTTATTGTATACTCTAACACTGCATCCATGTGGAAGCTGTTACTGGACATAGTTAATGACTAGGTCCTAATAGACAAGGGGATTTAGCCAAGTCATTGAGAAGCAACTAAATCCTAACACTGTTCAATAACCAGATCAACGAGGCAGAAGAAGAGGTCCCTACAAATGATGGGAAATAGGAAATAGCCGACTCTACCGGAGCTGTCTATCACTGGTAAGGACCAGGTCCTTATGGAGTATAGTATTTAGCCAACTCCCTGTGAACTGACTATATACTATATCAGTTCAGGACCTGACCACTAGGGCGCAAAAAGGTCCTTATGGAGTATAGTATTTAGCCAACTCCCTGTGAACTGGCTATATACTATATCAGTTCAGGACCTGACCACTAGGGGGCAAAAAGGTCCTTACCAGTGATAGTAAATAGCCAGCTCACACTGAGTCGGCTATTTACTATCACTGGGAAGGACCAAGTCCGTACGGAGTATAGTATTTAGTCACAACCCTGACAAAGGACGTAGTGCAAGAACTAAAGGACCTGTGATGACATCACAGTCAGGTGATCTGTGAAAGACGCAGAGCTCAGTGGTGGAGAAGGACCTGTGATGATGTCACAGTCATGTGATCAGAGTGGGAGGGGGCGGAGTTAAGCTATGAGGAGGAGAACTAGCAGAGAAAAACCCTGACTGTGGTGACACTGACTTGTGTGACATGAGGTAAGTGAAGGGATAGATTCAGTGTAAGAGCCAGAGGAATGCTGGGAGTTGTAGTTCTTCTCTCTGCACCACCTCCCTGCTTGGTTGGGGGAGTGATGTTAGCTACATGGGACTGTATGTTGGAGGGGCTGAAGGCAGGGGAGTGATGTTATTTACATGGGATTGTATGTTGGAGGGACTGAATTCATGGGAGTGATGTTATTTACATGGGACTGTATGTTGGAGGGGCTGAAGGCAGGGGAGTGATGTTATTTACATGGGATTGTATGTTGGAGGGACTGAATTCATGGGAGTGATGTTATTTACATGGGACTGTATGTTGGAGGGGCTGAAGGCAGGGGAGTGATGTTATTTACATAGGACTGTGTATTTGAGGGGCTGAAGGCAGGGGAGTGATGTTATTTACATGGGATTGTATGTTGGAGGGACTGAAGGCAGGGGAGTGATGTTATTTACATGGGACTGTATGTTGGAGGGGCTGAAGGCAGGGGAGTGATGTTATTTACATGGGACTGTATGTTGGAGGGACTGAAGGCAGGGGAGTGATGTTATTTACATGGGACTGTATGTTGGAGGGGCTGAAGGCAGGGGAGTGATGTTATTTACATGTGATTGTATGTTGGAGGGACTGAATTCATGGGAGTGATGTTATTTACATGGGACTGTATGTTGGAGGGGCTGAAGGCAGGGGAGTGATGTTATTTACATGGGATTGTATGTTGGAGGGACTGAAGGCAGGGGAGTGATGTTATTTACATGGGACTATATGTTGGAGGGGCTGAAGGGAAGGGTAATATTATTTTCATGGGACTGTGTATTGGAGGGGCTGAATTCATGGGAGTGATGTTATTTACATGGGACTGTATGTTGGAGGGGCTGAAGGCAGGGGAGTGATGTTATTTACATGGGATTGTATGTTGGAGGGACTGAAGGCAGGTGAGTGATGTTATTTACATGGGACTATATGTTAGAGGGGCTGAAGGGAAGGGTAATATTATTTACATGGGACTGTGTATTGGAGGGGCTGAATTCATGGGAATGATGTTATTTACATGGGACTGTATGTTGGAGGGGCTGAAGGCAGGGGAGTGATGTTATTTACATGGGATTGTATGTTGGAGGGGCTGGAGGGAGGGGAGTGATGTTATTTACATGGGACTGTGTATTGAAGGGGCTGAAGGGAGGGTATTGAGGTTATTTACATGGGACTGTATTACTAATGGAGGCACTCTTCGTGAGCGTTATCACTGTTGGAGGCACTGTAGTGGGCAGTATTACTAATGGAGGTATTCTTCGTGAGCGTTATCACGATTGGAGGCACTGTAGAGTGCAGTATTACTAATTGAGGCACTCTTCGGGAGCGTTATCACGTTTGGAGGCACTGTAGTGGGCAGTATTACTAATGGAGGTATTCTTCGGGAGCGTTATCATGGTTGGAGGCACTGTAGGGGGCAGTATTACTAATGGAGGTATTCTTTGGGAGCAATATCATGGTTGGAGGCACTGTAGGGGGCAGTATTACTAATGGAGGTATTCTTCAGGAGCGTTATCATGGTTGGAGGCACTTTAGGGGGCAGTATTACTAATGGAGGCACTCTTCGGGAGCGTTTTAACGGTTGGAGGCACTGTAGAGTGCAGTATTACTAATGGAGGTATTCTTCGGGAGCGTTATCATGGTTGGAGGCACTGTAGGGGGCAGTATTACTAATGGAGGTATTCTTCGTGAGCGTTATCACGATTGGAGGCACTGTAGGAGGCAGTATTACTAATGGAGGCACTCTTCGTGAGCGTTATCACGGTTGGAGGCACTGTAGGAGGCAGTATTACTAATGGAGGCACTCTTCGTGAGCGTTATCATGGTTGGAGGCACTGTAGTGGGCAGTATTACTAATGGAGGTATTCTTCGTGAGCGTTATCACGATTGGAGGCACTGTAGGAGGCAGTATTACTAATGGAGGCACTCTTCGGGAGCGTTATCACGATTGGAGGCACTGTAGTGGGCAGTATTACTAATGGAGGTATTCTTCGTGAGCGTTATCACGATTGGAGGCACTGTAGAAGGCAGTATTACTAATGGAGGCACTCTTCGGGAGCGTTATCAAGGATGGAGGCACTGTAGAGTGCAGTATTACTAATGGAGGTATTCTTCGAGAGCGTTATCATGGTTGGAGGCACTGTAGAGTGCAGTATTACTAATGGAGGTATTCTTCGGGAGGGTTATTATGCTTGGAGGCACTGTAGGGGGCAGTATTACTAATGGATGTATTCTTCGTGAGCGTTATCACGATTGGAGGCACTGTAGAAGGCAGTATTACTAATGGAGGCACTCTTCAGGAGCGTTATCAAGGATGGAGGCACTGTAGAGTGCAGTATTACTAATGGAGGCACTCTTCGGGAGTGTTATCACGGTTGGAGGCACTGTAGTGGGCAGTATTACTAATGGAGGTATTCTTCGTGAGCGTTATCACGATTGGAGGCACTGTAGGAGGCAGTATTACTAATGGAGGTATTCTTCAGGAGCGTTATCATGGTTGGAGGCACTGTAGGAGGCAGTATTACTAATGGAGGCACTCTTCGGGAGTGTTATCACTGTTGGAGGCACTGTAGGAGGCAGTATTACTAATGGAGGCACTCTTCGGGAGTGTTATCACGGTTGGAGGCACTGTAGTGGGCAGTATTACTAATGGAGGTATTCTTCGTGAGCGTTATCACGATTGGAGGCA
Organism: Bufotes viridis; assembly: GCA_033119425.1. NCBI lineage: Eukaryota > Metazoa > Chordata > Amphibia > Anura > Bufonidae > Bufotes > Bufotes viridis. The sequence continues at coordinate 351,012,949 of CM065592.1, forward strand.
CTGTAGTAGGCAGTATTACTAATGGAGGCACTCTTCAGGAGCGTTATCATGGTTGGAGGCACTGTAGGGGGCAGTATTACTAATGGAGGCACTCTTCAGGAGCGTTATCACGATTGGAGGCACTGTAGGAGGCAGTATTACTAATGGAGGTATTCTTCAGGAGCGTTATCATGGTTGGAGGCACTGTAGGAGGCAGTATTACTAATGGAGGCACTCTTCGGGAGTGTTATCACTGTTGGAGGCACTGTAGTAGGCAGTATTACTAATGGAGGCACTCTTCAGGAGCGTTATCATGGTTGGAGGCATTGTAGGGGGCAGTATTACTAATGGAGGTATTCTTCAGGAGCGTTATCATGGTTGGAGGCACTGTAGGGGGCAGTATTGCTAATGGAGGCACTCTTCTGGAGCGTTATCGTGGTTGGAGGCACTGTAGGGGGCATTATTACTAATGGAGGTATTCTTTGGGAGCGATATCATTGTTGGAGGCACTGTAGGGGGCAGTATTACTAATGAGGGCATTCTAGAAGGGACTTGCTATTGGTGGGACTATGAGGAGCATTACTATGGGGGCACTCATTTTTCTTCAGGGTAGTATTTGGGGGTATTGGGGGTGGCACAGTGAGCACCAGGTTAACCCTGTGGGGACTCCAGGGTGGGGGATGATGATAGAAATGTGAGGAAGCTAAGATGTCCATGTGTCACACTCTGCAGAGACGAGGCGCAGCTGAGAGAAGATGTAGGGACCGAATGGAGAAGATGAAAGAAAACGTCTACGTCACAGGAGACGCCACCTGGAGGCCCTGGATGTGAGAGGTAGGTGCTGCCGTATAGTCCTGTATGTTTGATAGTGTTAATGCAGCAAGTTTAGTGCTAGTGAAGGGGGTTTGCTTCGAATAGGGCCACATGCATTGGGTCTTGGGCCCCGGCTCTTTGAGACCCTAGCTCGCTCTGCATGTAGCCGTCATTTTAGTAAAAATCAATTCATTACCACGAAGCACAAGGAAATTTGGACTCATTGCGAATCAAATTTTTCCTAAACTTTGGATGATATTCCACTTTGGATGCTTCAATTCGCTCATCTCTATTTATTACAATAGTTCAGGTCACCTTTTTCTGGATCATCATTTCTAGATCTCAGTCTAACCTGATGCTCTGGGCTTTGTTATATACTACAAGGGTTCGGGTCACTTTTCTCTGGATTCCGTCCATTGTGTTTCTTCTGCCCTTCACTTGTTTGGCTATAACTGTGAGCCATGTCAGTAGTGTCATTGTATCTGAGGAAGGAGGAGCCCGCTCCGAAATGCGTTACACCTAATTATTTTCTATATTGTTGATATATTTACGTCCTCCTTGTCCACAGCAGCCAGTCATGGTGCAGCTTTCACTTCTCTGCGCTGTGGCTGCTCTGGAGGAGGAGGACGCTCCATACATCTCCCTGGTGTCTTCTCCATGTTAAGACCGGTTATCATGTGGTGGTTTTTATCCGACAGGTGCCTCATTCTCTGCCCCGGACCAATCCTCTCTCTATTACATCTGTGTGACTTCTGACCACTTGTCTTTACTAAGTTGTGGAGCAATGTTCAGCTTCTTTCATTCTAGTGGGGTATTGGGCACATTCAAGACCCCTTTACATGGCCTGAGCCTTCCTTTCTGACAACCACCTGCTCGTCAGTAGATGAGACCGCTGTATTCACATGTAGCGATCCCCTCCACAGTACAAGGCTAATGCCATTGATCGTCCCCATACAGAATCACTGCTCGCCGGCAGCAGAGGATGTTTTCATGGCACGATCTGCTGCCGATAAATGATGATTTAGGTGACCGCACCAACGATCTATTACCTGATGAACGAGTGTAATCGGCGGCACCTTTACACCGGCAGATTATCACTAATGAGTGTTTCTACCCAAACATCGGCCAATGGAAAGAGGACTTTAGGAATGTGTGGAAAAATCCAAACAAGTCAGGATTGGGAAGGAATATGGAAAATAGGGCGCTGGGCTCTACTTCTCATGTGTATTGGGCAAGATTTAAAAACATTTATGAAGTAAATATATACCAAACATATACCATATAAATATATAACTATATATTCCATATCCAATAAATAATAACTCACAAAAGACTCACAATAAAAGTCCTGTAGTATTAGAGAATGGCCACCAGGGGTCAGCTGAGTCCTGTGGTGAAGAAAGGGTCTGTTGTAAATTACAATACTCATTATCATCCCCCCCAAAAAAAAAAAATGTATAAAAAAAAAACTTCCATAAAATAATATCATAGGCAATCTCAGGGAGTCCAACAAGACAGACGGGCCCCAGATTACACATCCAACAAACCTAAGTTCGCTGAAGGACTTCCAAGCGGTTGTGTGTGTCTGAAGGTACGTGGTCGTAAGGGGTAACAGAAATGCAATGGGGTCCGTCTTTATGTTTTGAGGAACATTGCCTAGATAGGCCATGTTTCATAAAACCTTTCTTCATCAGTGGATATTTACTTACCACAGTTGTGGCTCTGCTGTTCCCGTCTTCTTCTGATCACTGGTCCAGTGTCCTGGGTATTTCGGAGGGAAGGTTTGGCTGCACCATGGCTTGGATTGTCACTACCGGATATTGTGCCCCCAGCACAATGTCTAAAGGTGAGAAGCTCCGCTGTAAATGGCTCTCTCGGCATAAGATGGTCTTCTCTGCGAAGTGTTCTCCTTTTCTTCTGGTTCTCTGCTTTACGGCTTCAAAAGTAGACAGGGGTTATCTGTACCATTGCTATCAATGACTGGCTGCAGCAGTGACACATCCCCTGACTGGCACATGACCCAGTGACGTGGCTCTTGGGGGTGTCATCGTTGTGGCTAGGGCTGAGAAAATCGACTTTGGATTAAACATCCAAATTCAATTCTCATAAAACTCAGTTTCAATACTGTACAGAGCGAGCTTCCCGTACAGTATTAGAATGTATTGGCTCAGATAAGCCGAAGTTATTACTTCTCAAAATTTTGCGTAATAACTTTATAAATTAATTTGTTCTGTAAAAATAATTTCCCAAACTCTGGTTCGGTTCCAAGTGGTACCTTGTTTCATCCAAAGTCGATTCGCTCATCCCTAGCTGTGGCCAGTAACATAGTAACATAGTATATAAGACCGAAAAAGACATTTGTCCATCCAGTTCAGCCTGTTTCCTATAAGTTGATCCAGAGGAAGGCAAAAACTCTGTGAGGCAGAAGCCAATTTTCCCCACTTAAAGGGAAAAAATTCCTTCCCGACTCCATTCAGGCAATCAGAATAACTCCCTGGATCAACGACCCCTCTCTAGTAGCTGTAGCCAGTAATATTATTACACTCCAGAAATACTCCAGGCCCCTCTGGAATTCCTTTATTGTACTCACCATCACCACCTCCTCAGGCAGAGAGTTCCATAGTCTCACTGCTCTTACCGTAAAGAATCCTCTTCTATGTCTGTGTACAAACCTTCTTTCCTCCAGACGCAGAGGATGTCCCCTCGTCACAGTCCTGGGGATAAATAGATGATGGGAGTGATCTCTGTGCTGACTCCGGATATATTTATACTTAGTTATTAGATCTCCCCTCAGTCGTCTTTTTTCTAAAGTGAATAACCCTAATTTTGATAATCTTTCAGGGTACTGTAATTGCCCCATTCCAGTTATTACTTTAGTTGCCAGAGCTCTGCGACCCACATAACCGCCACACACCTGCATCCATTCCCAACACCTGTCCTCCATACACCAACATATACCCCAGACACAATCACATACCTCCATTATACACAGAGCTCTGCCACCTACATAACCGCCACACACCTGCATCCATTCCCAACACCTGTCCTCCATACACCAACATATATCCCACACACAATCACATACCTCCATTATACACAGAGCTCTACCACCTACATAACCGCCACACACCTGCATCCATTCCCAACACCTGTCCTCCATACACCAACATATATCCCACACACAATCACATACCTCCATTATACACAGTGCTCTACCACCTACATAACCGCCACACACCTGCATCCATTCCCAACACCTGTCCGCCATACACCAACATATATCCCACACACAATCACATACCTCCATTATACACAGAGCTTTACCACCTACATAACCGCCACACACCTGCATCCATTCCCAACACCTCTCCATACACCAACATATACCCCACACACAATCACATACCTCCATTATACACAGAGCTTTACCACCTACATAACCGCCACACACCTGCATCCATTCCCAACACCTGTCCTCCATACACCAACATATACCCCACACACAATCACATACCTCCATTATACACAGAGCTCTGCCACCTACATAACCGCCACACACCTGCATCCATTCCCAACACCTGTCCTCCATACACCAACATATACCCCACACACAATCACATACCTCCATTATACACAGAGCTCTGCCACCTACATAACCGCCACACACCTGCATCCATTCCCAACACCTCTCCTCCATACACCAACATATATCCCACACACAATCACATACCTCCATTATACACAGAGCTTTACCACCTACATAACCTCCACACACCTGCATCCATTCCCAACACCTCCTCCATACACCAACATATATCCCACACACAATCACATACCTCCATTATACACAGAGCTCTACCACCTACATAACCTCCACACACCTGCATCCATTCCCAACACCTCTCCTCCATACACCAACATATATCCCACACACAATCACATACCTCCATTATACATAGTGCTCTACCACCTACATAACCTCCACACACCTGCATCCATTCCCAACACCTCTCCATACACCAACATATATCCCACACACAATCACATACCTCCATTATACACAGTGCTCTGCCACCTACATAACCTCCACACACCTGCATCCATTCCCAACACCTGTCCGCCATACACCAACATATATCCCACACACAATCACATACCTCCATTATACACAGAGCTCTGCGACCCACATAACCGCCACACACCTGCATCCATTCCCAACACCACTCCTCCATACACCAACATATATCCCTCACCCAATCACATACCTCCATTATACACAGAGCTCTACCACCTACATAACTTCCACACACCTGCATCCATTCCCAACACCTCTCCTCCATACACCAACATATACCCCACACACAATCACATACCTCCATTATACACAGAGCTCTACCACCTACATAACCTCCACACACCTGCATCCATTCCCAACACCTCTCCTCCATACACCAACATATACCCCACACACAATCACATACCTCCATTATACACAGAGCTCTACCACCTACATAACCTCCACACACCTGCATCCATTCCCAACACCTCCTCCATACACCAACATATATCCCACACACAATCACATACCTCCATTATACACAGAGCTCTACCACCTACATAACCTCCACACACCTGCATCCATTCCCAACACCTCCTCCATACACCAACATATATCCCACACACAATCACATACCTCCATTATACACAGAGCTCTACCACCTACATAACCTCCACACACCTGCATCCATTCCCAACACCTCTCCTCCATACACCAACATATATCCCACACACAATCACATACCTCCATTATACACAGAGCTCTACCACCTACATAACCTCCACACACCTGCATCCATTCCCAACACCTCCTCCATACACCAACATATATCCCACACACAATCACATACCTCCATTATACACAGAGCTCTACCACCTACATAACCTCCACACACCTGCATCCATTCCCAACACCTCTCCTCCATACACCAACATATATCCCACACACAATCACATACCTCCATTATACACAGTGCTCTACCACCTACATAACCTCCACACACCTGCATCCATTCCCAACACCTCCTCCATACACCAACATATATCCCACACACAATCACATACCTCCATTATACACAGAGCTCTACCACCTACATAACCTCCACACACCTGCATCCATTCCCAACACCTCCTCCATACACCAACATATACCCCACACACAATCACATACTTCCATTATACACATAGCTCTACCACCTACATAACCTCCACACACCTGCATCCATTCCCAACACCTCTCCTCCATACACCAACATATACCCCACACACAATCACATACCTCCATTATACACAGCGCTCTGCGACCCACATAACCCCCATACACCTGCATCCATTCCCAACACCTCTCCTCCATACAACAACATATATCCCACACACAATCACATACCTCCATTATACACAGAGCTCTACCACCTACATAACCTCCACACACCTGCATCCATTCCCAACACCTCTCCATACACCAACATATACCCCACACACAATCACATACCTCCATTATACACATAGCTTTACCACCTACATAACCGCCACACACCTGCATCCATTCCCAACACCTCTCCATACACCAACATATATCCCACACACAATCACATACCTCCATTATACACAGAGCTTTACCACCTACATAACCGCCACACACCTGCATCCATTCCCAACACCTCTCCTCCATACACCAACATATATCCCTTACACAATCACATACCTCCATTATACACAGAGCTCTGCGACCCACATAACCCCCATACACCTGCATCCATTCCCAACACCTCTCCTCCATACAACAACATATATCCCACACACAATCACATACCTCCATTATACACAGAGCTCTACCACCTACATAACCGCCACACACCTGCATCCATTCCCAACACCTCTCCTCCATACACCAACATATATCCTACACACAATCACATATCTCCATTATACACAGAGCTTTACCACCCACATAACCTCCACACACCTGCATCCATTCCCAGCCTCCATTTACACCTGCATACACATACCCAATGCACACCTGGATAGTCTCCATGCACTCCTGCATACACACAGCCAATGCACACCTGGATACACACACACCGCACACCTGGGTAGCCTTCATGCACACCTGCATACACAGCCACCGCACACCTGTATAGCCTCCATGCACACCTTCATACACACAGCCAATGCACACCTGGATACACACACACCGCACACGTGGATAGCCTCCATGCACACCTGCATACACCGCACACGTGGATAGCCTCCATGCACACCTGCATACACAGCCACCGCACACCTGGATAGCCTCCATATACACGGCACACGTGGATAGCCTCCATGCACACCTGCATACACACACACCTGCACACGTGGATAGCCTCCATGCACACCTGCATACACACCCACCGCACACGTGGATAGCCTCCATGCACATCTGCATACATTGTACACACAATCCATATTCAGGTTTCATACATTTAAAGGGGTTGTCTTATCTGACACATAGGAAAAGCCACCAGTGTCAGGTTTTGGTCCCACAGCTACCTCCAAAACAGGCCCTCGGAAGAGAGCGGAGAGCAGTCACACGCGTGCAGCCTCCATTCATCCATTTCTATGGCACTTGCTTGGCTTTTTTCAGAACTCCCATACAAATGAATGAACAGTGCAAATACACGGTGCGCTCTCCTTCACTTTCGGGGGCCTGTTCTGGAGATAAGTGTGGGACCAGCATCTGTCTGATACCAGACAGTCGGGTCTCCTGGCTCCCTGTCCTCTGTCTGGTGCAGGGCCTGGAGGCAGGGGTGTCCTCCTTTTCACAGTATTGCACTGTCTGGGTGGGACTGACTGAGGGTGAGAGAAGCTCACCTTCAGGTCTTCCAGTACTTTTTTCCCCCTCTTTTGCTGGCGATGAAGCCATGGCGTAGTGGGGGTGTGTCCTACAATGTCCACCTTTAGTGGGTAAAGCAAGTGGCGTCCCTACTGACATTGGTGGCATATCCTAGCGATATGCCACCAGTGTCTTAGATGACAAAGCCACACTTCTCTGGGGACACACCCATTTATGCTAATTTAACAAGCCACACCTGACTTTTTGGACGGTCAAAGAGGGACACTTTAGGTTTATTGTGTGAAAAATCCATTTTTCCTGTCTATTTATATACTTCAATAGTCTTCTTTTAGGCCCCTTACAGACGAGCAAGTATTCCACGCGGGTGCAATGCGTGATGCGAGCCCATTGCGCCTGCACTGAATCCGGACCCGATCATTTCAATGGGTCTGTGTGCATGAGCGTTGGTTTTCACGCATCACTTGTGCGTTGCCTGAAAATCGCAGCATTTTCTATATTCTGTGTTTTTCATGCAACTCTGGAGCCATAGAAGTGAATGGGGCTGCGGGAAAATCGCATCCGCACTTACTTGCGTTTTTCACGGATGGTTGCTAAGAGATGTTTTTTGTGTACCTTCACGTGCGTGAAAAACGCATTAAATCGCATTGCACCCGCGCGATAACAACTGAACGCAATTGCAGAAAAAACTGAATGTACTTGCTTGCAAAATGGCACATTTTTCACTGAACGCGTCCCGACCTATTCCGCTCACGCTCGTCTGCAAGGAGCCTTATTATAATGAAATAATATACAAGGTGGGGTCCGATTTACAGAGAGGAACCAGAGAAACACCTTCTGGATCAATATTGTAAAATGATAATACAAATCGATACCTCAGATGAAAAGGAGCAAAGAGGGACTGAGGGACTTGGGTCAAAGAGAGGGACTGTCCCTCCAAAAGGGGGGAGACTTGGGAGCCATGCTATAAGCCAGTGATGGCTAACCTCCGGCACTCCAGCTGTGGTGAAACTACGACTCCCAGCATGCTCCTTTCATTTTTATGGAGTTCTGAGAACAGCCAAGCAAGTGTACATCTTGGGAGTTG
>CM065592.1:351021727-351078698 GCA_033119425.1 Bufotes viridis
TATGCCCAAAAATAATGATCAGAACTAATTATGTTCAAAATATATATCTTTTTTTTTACATCAAAAATTTCATAAAAGCACATAAAAATCCACACAGTACATGAAAAGTGGGACCACTGGAAGATGTAGTTGGTTGGAGCCTGTACTAGCTGAATACAATAATATCACAGAATGTGGTATATCCTAGTAAAAGTAATATCAGACCTTATTGATTATATGTACAGTGGTAAATAGGAAAATGTCCTACCTATAACCACCGCACATACTACCAAGAGATAACCATATATGTATTAAAGTGCAATCAACATTACACATCATGTGCAACCTCACTGACAGGGAAATCATATATGCACCAAAGAGTTACTAACAAACATAGTCCAACATCTATACAATTGCAAAAGTGTAAATTTATGTGGGTAAAATGCCCATAACAAGGATCAGAAGAAATAATAAAGTGCAATCACGATCACGTGGGGGAAAACTCCTATATTGATTGGAGTCCCAGTTCCACCTGGCCTTATCGCGAGAGCTCTAGTGAGGTATGCGCCAGGAACCAAAATGGCGCCTGCTATTGTCCGTGCATGCTCAGTCAAAACGCCATCATGTGCTCAATCACATGACCGCACATTGTATGCATTAATATTTCTTACAGGTAAACTGTGGACCAGTGAAAGGTCCTCTTTAAGTCCCCTTTCAATTTCAGTCATTTTTATGTAGCACACCCGTGGGTGTGCCTTAGAAGTGGAATAGTAGGTTCAGATCTCTCTTTGCTCTGGTGAACTCCCTTTTTCTTCCCCAATGCTCAGACACCGTTTATATGAACAATGGGCCCGTTTATTTTCATCAATGTGACCCTAAACAAAATAATGGTAAGCAGTCAAACTTGCACAGAATATTACTAGTTATAAAATGACTGCAGTATTACATGTATAGCAGTCTATTTGGGCTGCATTTGTGGGAGGGGCGGAGGCTCTACTTAAACCAGGCACAGCCCCACCTAGGGGCGGGCGTTTCTCAGTTGCACAGGGGATGCTGGTGTGTCAGCAGGGTGCTCTCTCCTCTGCTAGGAGGTTTCTTTCATTACAGTATGGAGCTGAAATGGAGCTTTTTTCTGCCCGTGGCTACCGTAGGGACGCATGCGCCATTTACGTAAGTTAATCGAGCCGTGCCTGTCTTTCCGGCCGGCTGGAATCTGACTTTCTTGCGAGCGGAAGGCACCGCCTCAAAATCGTCCGCCTCAGGTTTGTTTTATCGGAGTTAATCGATTCCTTTCACTTTGTTTATTAGGTAACCTGATTCAGTTCCCCTTCTATCTCATGTGTTTTACGTTTACGTCGTTTCGCTTTGACAAGTTGCTTCAGCCTGTACGCAGTAGGGAAGGTTTACCTGGGCTGCATGTGATGTTATGTTGGAGATTGGATGCAGCTGTTGCTTGTTACGGCTCTTGCTATGGCAATCACTTCCCATGTGACCCGCCCCTCCCCGCAATCAGGGCTGCGTTTACACTTCAACTCTTTACGCCAGGTTCGCCCTGTCAGTTGAGACGCCGCCTTCTCGTGTCTGCTCTTTCAACATGCTCATTTTCGGAGCGGTGCTCTAGTCCGCTCTCGCATCACGTTTACGCTCCACGCATGGTCACAACAGCGGGTAAATCTGTCTTATTCTCTGTGCATTTATTTATTTTCTGTCATCCTGTGTTTTGCACTCATACCCCTTTTGCCTTTATATGTTTGCTTGCACCACTCAGACCGGTGTCACATTGCAAGAACGCGTTCATGTCACCGTCACAGTTTTGTTTATGCCTCGTTCACTGCAGGCTGCGGTCATACCAAATTTTACGCTTGGCCTATTGCCAGAGTTGGGGTTCACACTACCGCTGTGACTCCGGGTTTTTACTTTCACGTTTACGTCCAATGTTCCCGCCCATCCATGGACGCATCTCACGTCGGCTGTTACAGCAAGTTAATACTCCTTTCACGCTCCAGCTGAGTTCACACATTTGCTGTTACATCTAGTACTACACTCCATTCCCCGCCAGAACCGCGTCCATACGTTCGCTGTCGCTGCGCTATCCTATTCCGCTCACATTCAGGTCGGCAACTCATTCCAGCTCCACAGTCACCCATCTGCTGGCACACCATGCTCCCATTCAAGCCACATTCTCCTGTTGGTTTCTACGTCACGGTTGTTTTACTCGATAGTCACACTGAGGCAGTTGGTGGCTCGGTGCCACTCTCCTGTCGAACATAACAGGCATCAATGGTCATTTCCTTTACATCTGGTTTCTGCGCGTATACATCAAGTGGGTCGTTTCTCTAGTTGCAAAAAAAAAAAAAAAAATCTTGTCTGCTCTGCTTTACTTCTGGTTTGTATTCACTAAGATTGCTCCCACGGCCCCAGTTCAATAAACAGCCTCTCAGCTGAGGCCAGTGGGTCATTAGGGTCGAGCTTCCTACTCACTACGGTTTCTTTCAAGTTTCAGTTGTTTGTCGCGACAAGGGACTTGACTTTGCAAATCGCATGCCTCAGGTTTTGGTTGTTCTCTCTTCTCCGGTTCCTATTCCACGTTTGCATTTTAAGTTTTATGGTTGGGTTCGGTTTCTATGCTTATGTCCGTGGTGCGGATTACTAATGTCCATACCTGTCAGCAATCACGTTCCTTTCCAGGCCACGTTTAGACGTCCCAATCATCCTAGTTGCTGCTTTTTCCATCATGTTGGGCCCATTCTTATTTACCTTCACCCATCACGTACATCTAGGACGGCCTCATGGCCCCGGGGGCCCCTTACTTGCTGGGCCGCAAGGCCGCCGCGGCCCCTTGGTTTCTCTGGCCTCATGGCCGCGGAGGCCCCATGACTGCTTTGGCCTCAGGGAGCAGGGATTCCATCACCGCTCCGACCCTATGGTGTCAGTGGCATGACGACCGCTTCGGCCCCTCGGCGTCAGGGTCTAGCGGACTACCTTGACCTCACGGCTTGGGGACCTCATGACTGCTTTAGTCTTATGACTGCTTTAGTCTTATGACTGCTTTAGTCTCATGACTGCTTTAGTCTCATGACTGCTTTAGTCTCATGACTGCTTTAGTCTCATGACTGCTTGGTCTCATGGCGCTGGGGGTCCCATGACCGCCTTGGGCCCATGGCGCTAAGGGCCCCATGTCTGCTTGGCTGCATGCCTTGTGGGCCCCATGGCTGCTTGGCCACCTGACTCAAGGTCCTCGCGATTTCTGTGGCCTCAATGCTTTGGCCCATGTTTGCTTTCACTTCATGGCTATGGGGGCCCCCTATGGTGGCTCGGGTCTCATGGCTTGGGGGCCCATATGATTACTTGGCCTCAGGATTGGGGGGCCCCATGTTCGCTTTGCTTCATGGCTTGGGGACCCCATGACTGCTTGGCCTCATGGCGTTGAGGGCTCGCTGATTGCTTCGGCTCCATGGCTCGGGGCTCGAAGGCTGCTTCGCCCCATGGCTTGAGGGCTCAGCGACTGCTTCGGCTCCATGGTTTCAGGGGCAAGATGACCGCTCGGCCTCATGGCTTCGGGGCACGATGACCACTTCGGCTCCATGGCTCGGGGCACGATGACCGCTCGGCTCCATGGCTCGGGGCACGATGACCGCTCGGCTCCATGGCCGGGGCACGATGACCGCTCGGCTCCATGGCTCGGGGCACGATGACCGCTCGGCTCCATGGCCGGGGCACGATGACCGCCGGCTCCATGGCCGGGGCACGATGACCGCTCGGCCCCATGGCTCGGGGCACGATGACCACTCGGCCTCATGGCTCGGGGCACGATGACCGCTCGGCCTCATGGCCGGGGCATGATGACCGCTCGGCCCCGTGGCTCGGGGCACGATGACCGCTCGGCCCCGTGGCTTCGGGGCACGATGACCACTTCGGCCCGTGGCTCGGGGCACGATGACCACTTCGGCTCCATGGCTTCGGGGCACGATGACCGCTCGGCTCCATGGCCGGGGCACGATGACCGCCGGCCCGTGGCCGGGGCAAGATGATCGATTCGGGGCACGATGACCGCTCGGCTCCATGGCTTCGGGGCACGATGACCGCTTCGGCTGCATGGCTCGGGGCACGATGACCGCTCGGCTGCATGGCTCGGGGCACAATGACCGCTCGGCCCATGGCTCGGGGCATGATGACCGCTCGGCTCCATGGCTCGGGGCACAATGACCGCTCGGGGCACCATGACCACTCGGCTCCATGGCTTCGGGGCACCATGACCACTTTAGCCCCACGGCTCGGGGCACCATGACTGCTTCGACCCCATGGTTTCGGGGACCGACGACTGTTTTTGTCCTGCCTGGAGATTTACCCGGTGGGTTGAACTTCCGTGCATCCAGGTTGATTTGACCCATATGTTGCACACCCATATCTGCTTCTTTGTTCATCCGGGCGCAGGCCACTTTTCCAAAGTCTGTCGGTGGCGCATCCATTGTCTGCCACGCTTCCCCAGGCGTACTCTTCCTTAATGGAGCTCAGCCTGGTTAGGGTCACCTGCCATGCGCGTCAGGCGATTTTTTTCCAGTTACATTAGCCGGTCCGGTATTCAGGCCAGACCCTCGGTTTTTAATTATCATAGTTATAACTTCCTGCGGTCTGCCAGCTAGGTATCGCACGTACATACGCATTCGTTCTGCATACCACAGGCGGTATCGCCGTGCGGCTCCACCCACCAGGCAGTCCTTGCCATTGCGCTCCCCTGTTCTTCTAGTCCCCTCGGCAAACATAATTTTTATTCACCATTTTGTTCTGCTTCACAGTCGTAATTCCCTTGGCTGGTCTCTCTATCACCACATAGCTTTCCACCAGACTCCCTCTTATGGCACCACTCTGCCTGCTGGTTCCACCGTCGCTTTGCTCCCTCTGCCGGGCACTTGCTTTACTGCCTGCTCCCTCGGCCGGAGAATCTTTTACCGCACAGCTACCTTCACCGGATAGTCGGATATGCTTACTCTCCGGGTTTAGTCTTTCCTACTGTCCCTCTTCTGGACAGACTTCTTCTGGCAGACTTTGGGTGCCGCATGGATTCTTGCCGTTTGCTCCTCATTTCTGCATTGCTTCCTTCGCTGGTCACTCCTTGTTACCATTCCGTTCTCTCTGCGTAGACTTAATCGTGGTACATTCAGGATGGGCGGCGGCGCCGCTGCCGCCACATACAACGTATCATTATTGTCATTGGAGCGTGGGCCACCCCGGGTGTCATAGCTCTTGTTCATTCTGTTAGGCCTTTGTTCTCTAACTCAACGCCCTCAGCCCATTACATCCTAATCATCCACATTCAATTATTTATGTCACACTTAGGCTTCTGTTTTAAACCTATTGCCTGTACTTGTTGCATTCTTAACCCCACGTTTTCAATCACCATAGTTGGTTGCCCGCTTATGTTTTTCTCACGTGCAACAATCAATGTGGCCAGCTCACAGACTTCTGCCTGGTCGACAGATCGCCTGTCTGGCTATGCTCCCCCAGGACCAGACGTAAATTCCAGAGTTCAAGTCATTGGTGTCATCGGCCACCTACTTTCAGGTTCTCGTACCGAATGACTCTCTTCATTAGGTGTCACCGGCCACGTTGGTCTGGTCTCGTGTTCACGATATGCGCCTGTCAGGTTTTTCAGGAAACATAGTCATTTTAAGTATCGCATATCACATCGGTTAGGCCCATGGTGTAATCCCGCCTGTTCTTTCTTTAGGCCACTTTTTAGGCATTTCCTTGTTTACCCCTCATATTGTCATTTGCATTACCATGCCGGTTACCTTTTCAATCAGCCAGGTCTGCGAACTTAATCGCTAGCAGCTTACCGCAATTGCACTCCTTCACTCGCGTGAGGGCATCGACAGGATTCCATATACTACGTGCTTAGCTTACTGCTTTACATCCTCTCCTGGCCTACATGGTATTTTTCGGGCCCTTCTTTACATAGCGTAGACAGTTAGGCTCAGTTCTCCGGTCCCATAAGTCCAGGGGAATTTGTCAGTGCTCGCACCATAACTAAGTCTTCAGGTTTAGTTAGTATCGTCCACGCTTCCTCCTGAACGTTTCCCAGTTCCTCTCTCGTGCATTGGGGCAGTATCTGCGACTTTCAGAGTTCTGTCCTGGCTCTATCCGCAGGCTGGATGCGGGCATCATTATGGTTGACTTAGGTACCCGAACTTCGTGGGAGACATTGCTTCACAGTCTGGATCAGGGGTTTCTTGGTACAGGCCATTCAAGTCTCTTTTCACCCTACATGTCTGGTTTTTGCCACCCTTTTATAGGCCTACCCACGGACATGGCTACGGGCACACCACTAGCCATTTAGTTAGGTAAGATGGTTCTTGCAGTTACGGTGGGTCTCGGTGTTCATCCCACTAGGGCTCTTCGGCTTTCGTGTCCGTAGCCCTGACCACAAGTATAGCAGTCTATTTGGGCTGCATTTGTGGGAGGGGCGGAGGCTCTACTTAAACCAGGCACAGCCCCACCTAGGGGCGGGCGTTTCTCAGTTGCCCCACCCTCCCTCCCCTTCTTTTTCACTTCTACAGGGTAGGCCACCCTTTTATAGGCCTACCCACGGACATGGCTACGGGCACACCACTAGCCATTTAGTTAGGTAAGGTTCGGTTTGTGAGGAGACAAGTGCTGGAACTTATCCAACAGTATCCCCTCTACCTAGACCATCACCACAAGATAGCGCCACCTCTGGTGCACCGTGAGAAAGTATGGTGCACCGTGAGAAAAGTATCACGAGGTACTGGACAAATCTATATATATACACACATGTAGAGTGCTTAACATATAGGATTTTTTCATAAAAACATTTGGATCAGAAATTCACTCTTGAGTGTACTCACTTCACAGGGGGGAGTGGTTTGGATAAGCTCAAGACACCAAACCGTACTGACCCCCCTCGCCAAAGTCGCTCGTCAGATAGTGAATATTGAAGGCAGCCCAGTCGGTCGGCTTCTATTCAAATTCTTTATTGAAGTTTGGCTCTACGCGTTTCGGGGTAATCCCCCTTCCTCAGGAGCGATATAACATATAAATCCTATATGTTAAGCACTCTACATGTGTGTATATATATAGATTTGTCCAGTACCTCGTGATACTTTTTCTCACGGTGCACCATACTTTCTCACGGTGCACCAGAGGTGGCGCTATCTTGTGGTGATGGTCTAGGTAGAGGGATACTGTTGGATAAGTTCCAGCACTTGTCTCCTCACAAACCGAACCTTATCTTTTATCCCTATATAGCTCTATATATCCCTTGTGGGTTTTATTGGGTCTATAAATCACCTAGCAGCCTCTCTGTATAAATTTTCCAATCAATCTACCTTTCCAGACCTTCTGGGCTTTCCTACCCCTGTAGGCGCCTATGCCTGTATTTTTTGATCATTTGGAATCACCTTCCGCTTGATCTCAAATAACCTCCATTTCTCTTTTTCCACATTTAGTTAGGTAAGATGGTTCTTGCAGTTACGGTGGGTCTCGGTGTTCATCCCACTAGGGCTCTTCGGCTTTCGTGTCCGTAGCCCTGACCACAAGTAATGCGCGGTCAAACAGCTTCTTACACAAAAATTTCACTGCAAAGATAAACTATGGTGAGAATACAATAAAAGTTAGATATTGACTCTAATCAAATGAAAATACAACAGCTGAGTATATTAAACCCTGTAGAAGGCTTCCGACGCTTAAATATGCCCAAAGGAAACACAAATATAGTCCCGGCGTTAGCAGAAAAGGGAAAATAGTTGGCAGCTGCATGCGTTGGGGCCCGTCTTCTCGGTTAAATATTTCTAACAATGGCGGACAGTGCAGCTCACTTGTGCAGGAAAAATCCTTAACTGGTGTCCAAGTCCAGAACCTATGATTCCCTGCACTTTACTAAGCTATATGATTCAGAACGGGGTCCTTAGGCTCTAAGTATTTGCCTTGTGAAGATTTCAATATCAGCATGAGAAATATCCACTAGGAGAGTCCACACAGTGTCTTCCAGAAAACAGCTTGTATCAATGCAGCTGGAGGGGAATGCAGGGTATTAGTTTGTGTTGATCTCACACTCTCCTGGATGCAATCTTCATAATACTTTAGTAGGTAAAGGCTAAATCCCATGAACGGGAAGGACCTTCTGACGTCACTGTGCAGAGCGGACGCATCCTCATTCAGAGAGATGGCGTCTGAAGTGAGCGGAGAGCAGCGCTCCTCATTGGAGGTATTTAACATTTATAATATTGGATGTACTTTACTGCTGAAGAACTTGGCAGAGGGAGCCCGTATTTATAATGTAACAACCGAAGGGGTGAACATGGAAGGAAAAGTGTGGAGGGTAAACATGCGGCAAAATGTGTGGAGGGGTAGTAGACATGGCGGCAAAATGTGTGTGTGTGGTGGTGGGGGTGAACCATGGGTTGTGTGTGGTGGGGAGGTGTGAGGGTAAACATGGGGGAAGTGAGTGTGTGAGGGTAAACATGGGGGAAGTGTGTGTATGGGGGTGAACATGAGGGGTGTATGGGGGAGCACGGGGGATAGCGCGGGGGTGTATGGGGGATAGCGCGGGGAGTGTTGAACGTGGGGGTGAAGCGCCTCGGGGAAAGTGAATGGGGGAGTGTTTGTGGGGGTAAACATGGGGGAGTGTGTGTGTGAGAACATAGGGGAGTGTGTGTGGGGGATGAACATGTGAGGGAGGGAGTGAACGTGCGGGGGGATGAACGTGGGGGAAAGTGAACGGAGGGAGGAGAAGTGTGTGTGGGAGGTGAACTTGGGGGTAGTGAATGTGTGAGGGTAAACTTGGGGGAAAGTGTGTGTATGGGGGGTGTATGGGGGTGGAAAGCGTGGGGGATGGACGTGGGGAGAGAGTGTGTGAGGGGAAGTGTGTGTATGGGGGTGTGAACATGAAGGGGGAGTGTGTGTATGGGGGAGGAGTGTGTGAGGGGAAGTGTATGTGTGTGAGATCATGGGGTGTGAACACGGGTTGGTGTGTGAATATGGAGGGGGTGGAAGTGTGTGTATGGGGGATGAATGTGGGGAAGCGCGGGGTGTTGAACGTGGGGGAAGCGCGCCTGGGGAAAGTGAACGGGGGCGTGTGTGTGGGTGGGTAAACATGGGGGCGAGTGTGTGTGAGAACATGGGGGGAGTGTGTGTGAGAACATGGGGGAGTGTGTGTGGGGAATGAACATGGGGGAAGTGTGCGTCGGGGAAAGTGAACGTGGGGGAAACGTGCGTCGGGGAAGTGAACGTGGGGGATGAACGTGGGGTGAAAGCGCGTGAACGGAGGGAGGGAAGTGTGTGTGGGAGGTTAACATGGGGGGAGTGTGTATGGGGGTGAACATGGTGGGGGGTATCTGGGGGATGAACGTGGGGAAAGCGCGGGGTGAGGAAGTGTGTGTGTGGGTAAACATGGGGGTGTGAACATGAGGGGGAGTGTGTGAGGGAAGTGTGTGTGTGTGTGAGAACATGAGGGGGAGTGTGTGTGAGAACATGGGGGAGTGTGTGTGTGGGGGATGAACATGGGGGTTGGGTTAGAAGTGAACGTGGGTGGGGAAGCGCGTGGGGGTGAGGGGGAGTGTGTGTATGGGGGGAGTGTTTGAGGGGAAGTGTGTGTGTGTGAGAACATGGGGGTGTGAACATGAGGGGGAGTGTGTGTGAGAACACGGGTGAGTGTGTGAATATGGGGTGGGAGTGTGTGTGTGAGAACATGGGGGAGAATGTGTGTGGGGGGATGTGGGTTGGGGGAAGTGAACGTGGGGGGAGCACGCCACGGGGGAAGTGAACGGAGGGAGGGGAAGAGTGTGTGTGAGTGTAAACATGGGGGAAGTGTGTGTGAATATGGGGTGGGTGTATGGGGGTGTGTGGGGGTTGCAGTGTTTGCGCTGGGTGGAAGTGTGCGTTGGGTGGGTGAACATGGGGGAAGTGTGTGTATGGGGGTGAACATGGAGGTGTGGGGTGAAAATGGGGGGTTCTGTGTGGGGGATGAACATGGGGGAGTGTGTGTGTGGGGGGATGAACATGGGGGAAGTGTGGGAGATGGAGTGTGTGGGGGATGAACATGGGGGAGTGTGGAGGTTGGAGTGTGTGTTGGGGGATAAACATGGGGGAAGTGTGCGTTGGGGGAAGTGAACGTGGGTGAGGGAGTGTGTGTGGGGGGTTAACATGGGGGAGAGTGTGTGTGATGAACATGGGGGAATGTGTGTGGGGGGGATGAACATGGGGGGGAGTGTGTGTGTGTAAGAACACGGGTGTGTGTGTGTGAATATGGGGTGGGTGTATCGGGGAATGAACATGGGAGGGAAATGTGTGTGAGTGTGTGTGGGGGGGATGAACATGGGGGGAGTGTGGAGGTTGGAGTGTGTGTTGGGGGGATAAACATAGGGGGAAGTGTGCGTTGGGGGAAGTAAACGTGGGTGGGGGAGTGTGTGGGGGGGGGTTAACATGAGGGGGAGAGTGTGTGTGATGAACATGGGGGTGAATGTGTGAGGAGGTGAACATGAGGGGGAAGTGTGTGTGGGGGGGTTAACGGGTGTGTGTGTGGGGGATGTGTGTGTGTGTTTGGGAACGTGGATATGGTGGGTGCAGATGGGGGGCTGGCATGATGGTGAGATGTGTACATTGGGTAACTGTGGGACACTGTTTAGGATATTCCGGCTTAGTATCTGTGGGATGCTAGTTAGGCTTCTTGCCGAGACGTGTAATCCTACGAGCACGGGACAGTAACCCCGTGGTGTCTGGTAGCCCACACCATCATAGACACCTGTGATGCTGTGCACTGCAGTTCACAGGAGCGATGCCACTGAAATATGTCCACGGGCAGCATATGCTTGTCTGCAAGAGGCCTTAGGTTAAAAGGGCGCGTTACTCTGAGATGGAAGATGGCAATATAATGTATCTGTTAGTAACTGCTTGTTTCAGTAGAAGTCTTAGGCTACTTTCACACTGGCATCTGGTGCGGATCCGTCATGGCTGCGGCATGGACATTGCTTGCGGTCCCCAATGAACGGAACCACAACGGCCGTGTGCTTGAGGCCTTAGGGTGTGAACATACGTTGCAGAAACGCTGCAGATTTTGACCTGCTGATAGACTTACATTGGGACCAGCAAAATCTATAGCGTTTCTGCAACGTGTGTGCACACCCATGGGCTGGATTCACACAGTGCTGTGAATGTGGTGTGGGATTTCCAGTCACCGCAGCCACCATCTATGCTTAGCTGTGCTGGGAATGTGAACCCTGCTATTCAGCAAAGCCACAGCGGTGGGCGATTCTAGCCTTTTTGCTGCCTGAAGTAAAAATTAAAATGTCACCCACATGCCAAATGTTCAACCTAACCCATTCCCTCCAGATCGGCGGGGTCTGACACCTGGGCCCCGCCGATCAGCTGTGTGAAGAGAAGTCACCTGATCACCGCAGCATTTGCATTTTACAGTGTACAGTAAGTACATGCACAAAGTTAGCAGTTGTTCGTCAATTGATTGAAGAACCTCTTACACAGGCCGATTAGCGGACGACGAGCATTCATATGAACATTTGTGGTCATGGCTACGGCCAACGATGCTTGATGAACCCTAGGGAGATAAACATCAAGAACAACCTAACCCGGATAGCCGTGTGCTAGCTAAACCTAACTTAATGGCTTGAATTGTGCCCTTAGCCATAACCGTGGGTAGGCCTAAAAGGGGCATACCCTGTGGAAATGAAAAGAGAAGGGAGGGAGGGTGGGGCACCTGAAGAACACACGCCCAGGAGTGAGGCAGTGGCTTGTTTAAGAAGAGCCTCCGCCCTCCCACAAATGCAGGCTGACTAGTCAGCCTTACTACTTGTTGCCCAATAACTGAGGCTACTTTCACACTAGCAGCAGGGACCTCCGGCAGGTGAACAGCCTGTCGAATCTGTCCTGCCACTAGTGTACGTGTGGCCCCGGACTACCGCTCTGGCCCCATTGACTATCATGGGAGCGGGAGGAGTTCTGGGGCCGAATGGCAAACCATGCCGAGAGCGGCCGGAATAAAACTATGACAAGTTTTATTCCAGCTGTGCCTCGGCATGGTTTGCCTTTAGTGTGAAAGTAGGCCAAGGCTGGTTTCGCACGAGTGGATGTCATGCGCCGCTCCGTGAGTGATAGCCAAGACCTACCTCAGAAGCGTGGAGCGGTAACATGATTGATAACGTTCCGGTGCCTCTCTGTGACAACTTTATCTCAATGTGATTTTGTAGTAAAAAGATCATAGAGAGGCACAGAGCATTATCCGTCATGTTAACGCTCCGTGCTTCTGTCTGCTGCGGGTCTCGGCTCTCATTCACGGAGCGGATGTCATGTGTGGCATCTGCTTGTGTAAAACGAGCCTAAGGGGACTTTTACACTGACAGATTTTGTGACCAATTATTGGTCAAATGGCCGTTTACACAGATCTTTTGTTACACGCAGGAATTATTGGTCTAATTGGACAGAAATTGGTCATATAATCTGATGGTGTAAATGCACTTTTCTGACTATTCCCTATCTACTTGTCCCTGATCCACAATGATGGTCTTTAATTGGAGACGGGGCCGAATGCAATTTCTGGTAATGGGACTCTGGTGACGAGGGGTGACTCGCTGGACTCGGATCTTTTATTCAAAAGCATTTGTTTTTAACAGGCATGCTCCGAAGCGGATGTCAACATGACGAGAGAGAAGGATGAAGAGCCCGTCTGCGCAGGGACTTTCCAAATATTAGTACATGTTATATATATATATTTAATGTCATTAAATTCTTTTTGTTTTTAAAATGTGCATTTTTATTTAGAAAACAAAATGTAAATTTATAAAAAAATAGCACCTAGGGACTTTTAGACTTAGTTTACAATAACCAGAGGTTGCAATAACGCCTGTACAAGTGTGATTTTACTCCCTGGAAAAATTCAGCTCCAATGCATTCTGAATGGATAAGGATCCGTTCAGAATGCATCAGTTCGGCTCCGTTCCTCTTCTGTTCTGTTTTAGAAGCGGACACTCAAACACAGCTTGCAGCATTTTGGTGTCCGTCTGAAGAGGCGGAGCCTAACGGATCCGTTTTGAATTACAATGTAAGTCAATGGGGACGGATCTGTTTTCAATGACACAATATGGGGCATTTGAAAACGGATCCGTTCCCATTGACTTTCAATGTGATTCAAAACCGATCCGCTTTGACTTTGACATTTTTCTTTAAAGCTAATGCAAACAGATCCGTTCTGATCCGCTTGCTATAATAGAGTGCGGATCCGTCTGTGCAAATAAACAGACGGATCCGCACCAACGCAAGTGTGAAAGTACCCTAGACCAGTAATGGTCCCCTGTAGAGATGAGAGAATTTCATGTTATGAAATTTGTTTGCTGGTAAAAGCAGAATAGTGTTATGGATTCCATTACCATGGACCATAATGCAATTCTAAAGGCATTCTGTTATTCATTCTGTCGTAATAGAAGTCTATGGGCTTCATAACTGAACTGTCCCGTTTCTGTTATGCAGGGGAGTCCTCTCCTGCATAACTAAAATGGAACGGATCCATTATGCAGCCCATATACTTCTATTATGATGGAATGCCTCTAAAAGCATTCAGTCATAGAATTGTGTTATGGTCCGTGGTAATGGAATCCGTAATGCAATTCTGCTATTACCACCAAACAAGTTTCAAAATATGAAATTCGCTCATCTCTAGTCCCCTGCATAAATCCCCACCTCTGTAATGGAGCAGAACAATGAAAATAACGGAAGTGCGGGATCGGGCACCTAAGGCTGGGTTTTTGTCACACGATCAACATACTGTGAAAATCCTCACAATTTTTTTTGAGGACTCTGCAGGATTGGAAAGTGTAGTGTACCATGTTTTTCCATCCTGCAAAAAACATGTAGACTAACGTATTTTTTTATTTTTTACAATGGAATTCTATGGTGACAGATGCCACAGTATGAAGGCTGTCAGAGGTGTCTGTTAATGTACAAAAGTGCTCTAAACGCAGATGTGAGCGAGTGTCGGCCACTACCTTGTGTATTTGAATTACTGCAAATTTCGTACTCCTCGTTGGAGGAGTATTTTTTCTCTTCTGGGAAAAAATGTGGTGCGACCTCTGTCAATAACTATATGCTGGCACACTTTTGCATGCTATAATATTGGGGTTGTGCATAAAGAAACTAACCAGTGCACAATGACCTACAGTTCCAGTGATGATGGCATTGGAGTTTGTGTCGTTATAGAAGAGGATAGTCTATGGGTGCGAACATATGTTACAGAAAAGCAGCAGATTTTTGCTGTTCCCTAAGCAAGTCTATTAGCATGTGAAAATCTGCAGCACATCTGCAATATGTTAATATCCTATGTATCAGTGCAAATTGTGAGTAATAAGTGCAGCGCTGAGATGTGGGACTGGTAAGTAATAAGTGCAGCACTGAGATGTGGGACTGGTAAGTAATGAGTGCAGCACTGAGATGTGTGACTGGTAAGTAATGAGTGCAGCACTGAGATGTTGGACTGGTATGTAATGAGTGCAGCACTGAGATGTGGGGCTGGTAAGTAATGAGTGCAGCACTGAGACGTGGGACTGGTAAGTAATGAGTGAAGCACTGAGATGTGGGACTGGTAAGTAATGAGTGAAGCACTGAGATGTGGGACTGGTAAGTAATGAGTGCAGCACTGAGATGTGGGACTGGTAAGTAATGAGTGCAGCACTAAGCTGTGGGAATGGTAAGTAATGAGTGCAGCACTGAGATGTGGGGCTGGTAAGTAATGAGTGCAGCACTGAGATGTGGGGCTGGTAAGTAATAAGTGCAGCACTGAGATGTGGGACTGGTAAGTAATGAGTGCAGCACTGAGATGTGGGAATGGTAAGTAATGAGTGCAGCACTGAGATGTGGGGCTGGTAAGTAATGAGTGCAGCACTGAGATGTGGGACTGGTAAGTAATGAGTGCAGCACTGAGATGTTGGACTGGTATGTAATGAGTGCAGCACTGAGATGTGGGGCTGGTAAGTAATGAGTGCAGCACTGAGACGTGGGACTGGTAAGTAATGAGTGAAGCACTGAGATGTGGGACTGGTAAGTAATGAGTGAAGCACTGAGATGTGGGACTGGTAAGTAATGAGTGCAGCACTGAGATGTGGGACTGGTAAGTAATGAGTGCAGCACTGAGATGTGGGACTGGTAAGTAATGAGTGCAGCACTGAGATGTGGGACTGGTAAGTAATGAGTGCAGCACTGAGATGTGGGACTGGTAAGTAATGAGTGCAGCACTGAGATGTGGGACTGGTAAGTAATGAGTGCAGCACTGAGATGTGGGACTGGTAAGTAATGAGTGCAGCACTGAGATGTGGGACTGGTAAGTAATGAGTGCAGCACTGAGATGTGGGACTGGTAAGTAATGAGTGCAGCACTGAGATGTGGGACTGGTAAGTAATGAGTGCAGCACTGAGATGTGGGACTGGTAAGTAATGAGTGCAGCACTGAGATGTGGGGCTGGTAAGTAATGAGTGCAGCACTGAGATGTGGGACTGGTAAGTAATGAGTGCAGCACTGAGATGTGGGACTGGTAAGTAATGAGTGCAGCACTGAGATGTGGGACTGGTAAGTAATGAGTGCAGTACTGAGATGTGGGACTGGTAAGTAATGAGTGCAGAACTGAGATGTGGGACTGGTATGTAATGAGTGCAGCACTGAGATGTGGGACTGGTAAGTAATGAGTGCAGAACTGAGATGTGGGACTGGTAAGTAATGAGTGCAGCACTGAGATGTGGGACTGGTAAGTAATGAGTGCAGCACTGAGCTGTGGGACTGGTAAGTAATGAGTGCAGCACTGAGATGTGGGGCTGGTAAGTAATGAGTGCAGCACTGAGATGTGGGGCTGGTAAGTAATAAGTGCAGCACTGAGATGTGGGACTGGTAAGTAATGAGTGCAGAACTGAGATGTGGGACTGGTAAGTAATGAGTGCAGAACTGAGATGTGGGGCTGGTAAGTAATGAGTGCAGCACTGAGATGTGAGACTGGTAAGTAATAGTGCAGAACTGAGATGTGGGACTGGTAAGTAATGAGTGCAGCACTGAGATGTGGGACTGGTAAGTAATGAGTGCAGCACTGAGATGTGGGACTGGTAAGTTACCATATGTGGCATAAATGGTATTCAATGGAAATTTAGTATAACTAGGTAAATTGTATTTAACTGCCTAAACCAGTGTTAGGCAAATTGTGGCTTTCCAGCTGTTGCAAAACTACAACTCCCACCATGCCCTGCTGTAGGCTGATAGGTGTAGGCAGTCTTTGCATGCTGGGAGTTGTAGTTCTACAACAGCTGGAGAGCTGCAGTTTGCACATCACTGGCCTAAATTAACATACTGCGGGTTGTATTACCTAACCTGGAGTAGGTGACAGCTGACCATTCCGAATAGAGTCTATAGAACAACTCTTAAAGGGTCAGGCAGGAGCAGTGTCTGAATGCAGGCCAAGGTAGTCAGTCAGGGCCGGTAGCAAAGGTGCAGGCGGGGTCAGGAGGGGGATATCAGAACAGGGATTATAGGTCAAAGGACAGGAACACAAGCCAGGGTCAGGTACATGGATAAATAGATAGAATTTCTCTCTCTTATTAGAACATGCACTTTCCTAATAAATATCAGGAAGGGAGCAGACACCACCCCATGGGCAAACACGGTGGCCTCAGTTGAAACAAGTGCATGTGTGTCCCAGCATGGAGGAGCAGTGAACAGACAGTATGTATGGAAGTTAACATGGTTGCTGTGTCTACTGGGAGAAGTACTACAACCTAAATATTTATTATTAAAGCGCTATTAATTCCATAGCACTGTACATATGAAAAGGGGTATACATACATCATACAGACAGTTGCACTGAGCAAGAACAAGATGAGTTACAGTCTGGTACAGAAGGAGAGAGGGCCCTGCCCATGAGGGCTTGCAGTCTACAAGATAGAAAAGTTCCTTCTGGAGTCCGGAAATAGTCAATTTCTAGTCCAGCTAAATCCCATGACTCAGAAGGACCTCTGCTACATGACACTTTCTCAGTATGTAATAGATAGAAAGGGTCCTTCTGGAGTCCGTGAAATAGTAATATCTATATGAGCTGGCTAAATCCCATGACTCAGAGGGACCTCTCCTACATGACACCTTCTCAGTATGTAATAGATAGAAAAGGTCCTTCTGGAGTCCGGGAAATAGTAATATCTATATGAGCTGGCTAAATCCCATGACTCAGAGGGACCTCTCCTACATGATACCTTTTCAGTATGTAATACATAGAAAAGGTCCTTCTGCAGTCTGGGAAATAGTAATTTCTATACTAGCTGGCTAAATCCCATGACTCAGAGCGACCTCTCCTACATGACACCTTCTCAGGATGTAATTATTATTATTTATTATTAAAGCGCAATTAATTCCATAGCGCTGTACATATGAAAAGGGGTATACATACATCATACAGACAGTTGCACTGAGCAAGAACAAGACGATTTACAGACTGGTACAGAAGGAGAGACGGCCCTGCCCATGAGGGTTTGCAGTCTACAAGATAGATAGAATAGGTCCTTCTGGAGTCTGGGAAATAGTCAATTTCTAGTCCAGCTAAATCCCATGACTCAGAGGGACCTCTGCTACATGACTCCTTCTCAGTATGTAATAGATAGAAAAGGTCCTTCTGGAGTCCGGGAAAAAGTAATTTCTATATGAGCTGGCTAAATCCCATGACTCAGAGCGACCTCTCCTACATGACACCTTCTCAGTATGTAATAGATAGAAAAGGTCCTTCTGGAGTCCGGGAAATAATATTTTCTATATAAGCTGGCTAAATCCCATGACTCAGAGGGACCTCTCCTACATGACTCCTTCTCAGTATATGGAGAAGGTCCTTCTGGAGTCCAGAAAATAGAAAATCACTATAAAGACTTTGTTATCCACCGTTCACCCGTGTTACTTTAGTCAATGCTACAAAGTAAAACAAATAGAAATAGTAATGTCAACGAAGCTTTCCCAGAATGGCCTTTGTGGAGAGAATGGGATTTAGCTAATTCACTGTGAAACTAAATACTATGATAGATCAGGTCCAGGACAAAAGGAGAATAAATGGTCCCTGCAGATTATTGGAAATAGACGGCTGCTATAGAGCTTGCTATTTTTCATGATTATTGAGGACCAGATCCTTCTGAGTCATGGGAAATAGCCAACTCACTGTGACATGGCTAAATACTGTATCTATGCAGGATCTCACCACTAAGGGGCAAAAAAGGTCCTTACCAGTAATGGGAAATAGACAGCTGCTGTAGAGCCGGCTATTTCCCATGACTGGGGAGGACCTCACCACTAGAGGGCAAAAAGGTCCCTACCAGTAATGGGAAATAGACAGCTGCTGTAGAGCCGGCTATTTCCCATGACTGGGGAGGACCTCACCACTAGGGGGCAAAAAAGGTCCTTACCAGTAATGGGAAATAGACAGCTGATGTAGAGCCGGCTATTTCCCATGACTGGGAAGGACCTCACCACTATGGGGAAAAAAGGTCCCTACCAGTAATGGGAAATAGACAGCTGCTGTAGAGCCGGCTATTTCCCATGACTGGGGAGGACCTCACCACTAGGGGGCAAAAAAGGTCCTTACCAGTAATGGGAAATAGACAGCTGCTGTAGAGCCGGCTATTTCCCATGACTGGGAAGGACCTCACCACTAGGGGGCAAAAAGGTCCCTGCCAGTAATGGGAAATAGACAGCTGCTGTAGAGCCGGCTATTTCCCATGACTGGGGAGGACCAGGTCCCTCCGAGTCATGGGATTTAGTGAGTTGGCTATTTCCCATGACTCAGAAGGACCTGGTCCTCAATAGTCATGAAAAAATAGCAAGCTCTATAGCAGCCGTCTATTTCCAATAATCTGCAGGGACCATTTATTCTCCCTATAGCAGCCGTCTATTTCCAATAATCTGCAGGGACCATTTATTCTCCTTTTGTCCTGGACCTGATCTATCATAGTATTTAGTTTCACAGTGAATTAGCTAAATCCCATTCTCTCTACAAGGGCCATTCTGGGAAAGCTTCGGTGACATTACTATTTCTATTTGTTTCACTTTGTACCATTGACTAAAGTAACACGGGTGAACGGTGGATAACAAAGTCTTTATAGTGATTTTCTATTTTCTAGACTACAGAAGGACCTTCTCCGTATACTGAGAAGGAGTCATGTAGGAGAGGTTCCTCTGAGTCATGGGATTTAGCCAGACTAGAAATGACTATTTCCCGGACTCCAGAAGGACCTTTTCTATCTATTACATACTGAGAAGGTATCATGTAGGAGAGTTCCTTCTGAGCCATGGGATTTAGCCAGACTAGAAATGACTATTTCCCGGACTCCAGAAGGACCTTTTCTATCTATTACATATTGAGAAGGTGTCATGTAGGAGAGGTCCTTCTGAGTCATGGGATTTAGCCAGCTCATATAGAAATGACTATTTCCCGGACTCCAGAAGGACCTTTTCTATCTATTACATACTGAGAAGGTATCATGTAGGAGAGGTCTCTCTAAGTCATGGGATTTAGCCAGCTCATATAGAATTTACTATTTCCCGGACTCCAGAAGGACCTTTTCTATGTATTACATACTGAGAAGGTGTCATGTAGGAGAGGTCCCTCTGAGTCATGGGATTAAGCCAGCTCATATAGAAATGACTATTTCCTGTACTCCAGAAGGACCCTTTCTTTTTACATTGTTTTAACTGGTGGTTAGGCTGGGATTCCTCAGACACATTAGGACATATATGCAACGATGATACACTTTTCGAACTTGGCCTTTGTTTCTTCTAACAAATATTTATAAACCAACCTGAGCTTCTGCAGGACATACCGTTGTACTTTCTTAAAAAATGTTTTCTAGTTTTCATAAGTGAGTATCCTTGGGAGTATTTTTAGACTAGACCAAATCTACAATGCTGTGGTGTGGCTGTGTACTGCATCCGCTCTTCAATGGACTTCTGTGGGATAGATTACTTTCCCAGTGAAGCTATGGTAGAGTGACTCCATAGTACACGGCACATTGGAAACTGGAAAAACCCCTTTTAAATTTACTATTTGTAGGTGTCCAATGCAAAAGAATTAGGCAGGGTGTGTGTCCTTCTGCAAATGGATCTGCAAAATTAACTTATCATCTATTCAAAGACAGATATATTTATGTTGTAGTACTTCTCACAGTAGACACAGCAACCATGTTAACTTCCATACATACTGTCTGTTCACTGCTCCTCCATGCTGGGACACACATGCACTTGTTTCAACTGAGACCACCGTGTTTGCCCATAGGGTGGTGTCTGCTCCCTTCCTGATATTTATAAGGAAAGTGCATGTTCTAAAAGGGGTTTTTCACACTAGCGTATTTCTTTTCCGGCAGAGTTCCGTCGTCTGGGCTCTATGCCGGAAAAATCCTGATCAGGATTATCCCCATGCATTCTGAATGGAGAGCATTCCGTTCAGGATGCATCAGGATGTCTTCAGTTCAGGACCGGAACGTTTTTTGGCCGGAGAAAATACCGCAGCATGCTGCGCTTTTTGCTCCGGCCAAAAATCCTGAACACTTGCCACAAGGCCGGATCCGGAATTAATGCCCATTTAAAGGCATTAATCCGCATCCGGCCTTAAGCTAAACGTCGTTTCAGCGCATCGCCGGATCCGACGTTTAGCTTTTTCTGAATGGTTACCATGGCAGCCAGGACGCTAAAGTCCTGGTTGCCATGGTAAAGTGTAGTGGGGAGCAGTATACTTACAGTACGTGCTTCTCCCGGGGCGCTCCAGAGTGACGTCAGGGCGCCCCACGCGCATGGATCACGTGATCCCTGCGCATGGGGCGCTCTGACGTCATTCTGGAGCGCCCCGGGAGCCGCACGGACTGTAAGTATACTGCTCCCCCGCTCCCCAATACTACTATGTCAACCAGGACTTTAATAGCGTCCTGGCTGCCATAGAAACCTCAAAGCATTTCGAAGACGGATCAGGATCCTGATCAGTCTTCTAATGCTTTCAGGCGACTTGCTTTCTGACGGATCAGTCGGGACGGAAGTGTGAAAGAGGCCTAAGAGAGAGAAATTCTATCTATTTATCCATGTACCTGACCCCGGCTTGTGTTCCTGTCCTTTGACCTATAATCCCTGTTCTGATATCCCGCTCCTGACCCAGCCTGCACCTATGCTACCGGCCCTGACTGACTACCTTGGCCTGTATTCAGACACTGCTCCGGCCTGACCCTTTAAGACTTGTTTTAAAGACTCTATTCGGCCTGGTCAGCTGTTACCTATTCTAGGTTAGGTAATACAACATGCAGTATGTATTTGAATTACTGCCAGTGATGGGCAAACTGCAGCTCTCCAGCTGTTGCAGAACTACAACTCCCAGCATGCAAAGACTACATCTATCAGCCTACAATTTGCCTATCACTGGTTTAGGCAGTTAATTACTATTTACCTAGTTATACAAATTTTCCATTAAATACCATTTATGCCACATATGGTCACTTACCAGCTCCACATCTCAGTGCTGCACCCATTACTTACCAGTCCCACATCTCAGTGCTGCACTCATTACTTACCAGTCCCACATCTCAGTGCTGCACTCATTACTTACCAGCCCCACATCTCAGTGCTGCACCCATTACTTACCAGTCCCACATCTCAGTGCTGCACTCATTACTTACCAGCCCCGTATCTCAGTGCTGCACTCATCACTTACCAGTCCCACATCTCAGTTCTGCACTCATTACTTACCAGCCCCACATCTCAGTTCTGCACTCATTACTTACCAGCCCCACATCTCAGTGCTGCACCCATTACTTACCAGTCCCACATCTCAGTGCTCCACTTATTACTTACCAGTCCCACATCTCAGTGCTGCACTCATTACTTACCAGCCCCACATCTCAGTGCTGCACTCATTATTTACCAGCCCCACATCTCAGTGCTGCACTCATTACTTACCAGTCCCACATTTCAGTGCTGCACTCATTACTTACCAGTCCCACATCTCAGTGCTTCACTCATTACTCACAATTTACACTGACACATAGGATGTGAACATATTGCAGATGTGCTGCAGGTTTTCACATGCTAAAAGACTTGCTTAGGGAACAGCAAAAATCTGCTGCTTTTCTGTAACGTGTTCGCACCCATAGACTATCCTCTTCTATAACGACACAAACTCCAATGCCATCATCACTGGAACTGTAGGTCATTGTGCACTGGTTAGTTTCTTTATGCACAACCCCAATATGATAGCATGCAAAAGTGTGCCAGCATATAGTTATTGACTACATTTTTTTCCAGAAGAGAAAAAATACTCCTCCAACCAGGAGTACGAAATTTGCAGTAATTAAAATACATAATGTAGCGGCCTACACTCGCTCACATCTGCGTTTGGAGTCTCTGTTGCAGATTCTGTCTAAAGACCTGTCTGGAGAACTTTTTCTTGAGGACTCTGCAGGATGGGAAAGTGTAGTTTACCATGTTTTTCCATCCTGCAAAAAACATGTATTTTATTTTATTTTTTTAACAATGGAATTCTATGGTGACAGATGCCATAGTATGAAGGCTGTCAGAGGTGTCTGTCAATGTATATATTTTTTGTGTGTACATTAAATATATGGCAACAATGTCATGTTAACCCAGCCTGACAGGGAAGAAGCTGAACAGACCCCGCTTACTATGATGGAGTCTGTTCAGTTTTCATTTACGAGCCTGTTTTTTTTTTTTACCAGACCACAAAACTTACATTGTAATTCAAAATGGATCCGTTAGGCTCCGCCTCTTCAGACGGACACCAAAATGCTGCATGCTGCACTTTGGTGTCCGCCAACCTGAGATGAGTCTAGGGACAGGACTCATCTCAGGTAAATTTGCATATGTATCAAATCGTTTTTTTTACACAATAAATGCACACAGAGCTATGGGGACTGGATATTGTGGATGTGGTAGAGGCCATCTATCAGCCCATGTCCCCAGCTCTATACACAAAATCCCGGTGACAGGTTCCCTTTAAATAACATCGAGCTATTATAGCAAAGTTATAAAGTCCAGTCCAATATGGCAGATCTTCCCTGTACTTTACCACTCAGCTATAATAGCCTGTCTGTATTACTACACTGAACCATATATATATGTGTGTGATGTATCAAGGTCAGTGTGTGATCATCAGACACTCCACTACATACATCTCGATACGTTACACACTGCTGTCACCTTGTTCTGCGTCCATCTTCATGTCCGGGTCTTCAGCTCCACCGCTGCCAGGGTCCTCGTGCAGCGCGCCCGGCACTCTATATTTAAACATCCCCCAGGAGCCGCCCCCTCCTCCTTCCAGCAACCACTGGCTTGCCCTGATGCTGGACCTGCATCGTTCCTGCGCCTGCCCTAACTAACCAATCTCAAAGCTTCTTGCTGTCCGGAGCTTTGCTATAGGTTATTGCAGGCGCCGGCTGCATCGCTGTGTTGCTTGTGCGGTTCACAGCGTGCCCTACGCTGATGAAAAGCAGTGAAAAGTCTAAGGCGTATTGGTACGCCTTAGACTTTTTCCAGGGAGTAAACACTGGCATGACACTTGTACAGGCGTTATTGCGACCTCTGGTTATTGTAAACTAAATCTAAAAGTCCCTAGGTGCTATTTTGTTTATACATTTACATTTTTTTTTTATAAATAAAAATACACATTTTTAAAAACAAAAAAGAATTTAATGACATTAAATATATATATATATATATATATATATATATATAACATGTAATAACATTTGGAAAGTCCCTGCACAGACAGGCTCTTCATCCTTCCCTCTCGTCATGTTGGTAACCCTCTGCACAGACGGGCTCTTCATTCTTCCCTCTCGTCATGTTGGTAACCCTCTGCACAGACGGGCTCTTCATCCTTTTCTCTCGTCATGTTGGTAACCCTCTGCACAGACAGGCTCTTCATCCTTCTCTCTCGTCATGTTGGTAACCCTCTGCACAGACAGGCTCTTCATCCTTCTCTCTCGTTATGTTGACATCCGCTTCGGAGCATGCCTGTTAAAAGATCCGAGTCCGGCGAGTCACCCCTCGTCACCAGAGTCCCATTACCAGAAATTGCATTCTGCCCTGTCTCCGATTAAAGACCATCATTGTGGATCAGGGACAAGTAGATAAGGAATAGTCAGAAAAGTGCATTTACACCATCAGATTATATGACCAATTTCTGTCCAATTAGACCAATAATTCCTGTGTGTAACAAAAGATCTGTGTAAACGGCCATTGGACCAATTATTGGTCATACAATCTGTCAGTGTGAATGTACCCTTAGGCTGGTTTCACACGAGCAGATGCCACACATGACATCTGCTCCGTGAATGAGAGCCGAGACCCGCAGCAGACAGAAGCACGGAGCGTTAACATGACGGATAATTCTCTGTGCCTCTCTATGATCTTTTTACTACAAAATCACATTGAGATAAAGTTGTCACAGAGAGGCACCGGAACGTTATCAATCATGTTACCGCTCCACGCTTCTGAGGTAGGTCTTGGCTATCACTCACGGAACGGCGCATGACATCTGAACTTGTGAAACCAGCCTTGGCCTACACTAAAGGAAAACCATGCCGATGCACAGCTGGAATAAAGCTTGTCATAGTTTTATTCCGGCCGCCTCTCGGCATGGTTTGCCATTCTGGCCCCAGAACTCCGCCCTGCTGCCATGATAGTCAATGGGGCCAGAGCGGTAGTGCACAACTGCTAACTTTGTGCATCTACTTACTGTACACTGTAAAATGCAAATGCTGCGGTGATCAGGCGACTTCTCTTCCCACAGCTGATCGGCGGGGCGCACGGTGTCAGACCCCCGCCGATCTGGAGAGAATGGGTTAGGTTGAAAATTTGGCATGTGGGTGACATTTTAATTTTTACTTCAGGCAGCAGAAAGGCTAGAATCGCCCACCGCTGTGGCTTTGCTGAATAGCAGGGTTCACATTCCCAGCACAGCTAAGCATAGATGGCGGCTGCGCTGACACACCACATTCACAGCCCATGGGTGTGCACACACGTTGCAGAAACGCTATAGATTTTGCTGGTCCCAACGCAAGTCTATCAGCAGGTCAAAATCTGCAGCGTTTCTGCAACCTGTGTTCACACCCTAACGCACCGTGGGGTTACTGTCCCCTGCTCGTAGGATTACACTCCTCGGTAAGAAGCCTAACTAGCGTCCCACAGATACTAAGCCGGAATATCCTAAACCGTGTCCAACTGTTCCCAAATGTACACATCTCACCATCATGCCAGCCCCTCATCTGCACCCACCATATCCACGTTCCCAAACACACACACATCCCCCACACCCCCCCCCCCCGTTAACCCCCCCCACACACACACTCCCCCCCCATGTTCACCTCCCCACACACACTCCCCCCCCATGTTCACCTCCCCACACACACTCCCCCCCATGTTCATCTCCCCACACACCCCCCCATGTTCACCTCCCCACACACACTCCCCCCCATGTTCATCTCCCCACACACACTCCCCCCCATGTTCACCTCCCCACACACACTCCCCCCCATGTTCATCTCCCCACACACACTCCCCCCCCATGTTCACCTCCCCACACACACTCCCCGCCCTCATGTTCACCTCCCCACACACACTCCCCCATGTTCACCTCCCCACACACTCCCCCCATGTTCACCTCCCCACACACACTCCCCCATGTTCACCTCCCCACACACACTCCCCCATGATCACCCCCCACACACACTCCCCCTATGTTCACCCCCCACACACTCCACACCGTTCACCCCCACACAAACTCCCCCACACACAACCCCCAACGCACACTCCCCCTCATATTCACACACACTCACTCCCTCCATGTTCACCCCCCACACACTCACCCCCCATGTTCACCCCCAACACACTCCCCCAGGTTCACCCCCACACACACTTCACCCCCACACGCAACCCATGGTTCACCCCACCCCCTCCACACACCACCCATGGTTCACCCCCTCCACACACCACCCATGGTTCACCCCCTCCACACATGGTTCAACCCCCACACACCACCCATGGTTCACCCCCTTCAACCCCCTTCCACACACCACCCATGGTTCACCCCCACACACACACGCAACCCATGGTTCACCGCCCCCTTCCACACACCACCCATGGTTCACCCCCTTCCACACACCACCCATGGTTCACCCCCTTCCACACACCACCCATAGTTCACCCCCTTTCACACACCACCCATGGTTCACCCCCTTCCACACACCACCCATGGTTCACCCCCTTCCACACACCACCCATGGTTCACCCCCTTTCCACACACCACCGATGGTTCACCCCCTTCACACACCACCCATGGTTCACCCCCTTCCACACACCACCCATGGTTCACCCCCCTTCCACACACCACCCATGGTTCACCACCCCCTCCACACACCAACCTTTTGTTCACCCCCTTCCACACACCACCCATGGTTCACCCTCCACACACCACCCATGGTTCACCACCCCCTTCCACACACCACCCATGGTTCACCCCCTCCATACACCACCCATTGTTCACCCTTCCACACACCACCCATGGTTCACCCCCTCCACACACCACCCATGGTTCACCCCCTTCCACACACCACCCATGGTTCACCCCCTTCCACACACCACCCATGGTTCACTCCCCTCCACACACCTCCAATGGTTCACCCCCTTCCACAAAACCATCCATGGTTCACCCCCTTCCACACACCACCCATGGTTCCCCCCTTCCACACACCACCCATGGTTCACCACCCCCTCCACACACCAACCTTTTGTTCACCCCCCTTCCACACACCACCCATGGTTCACCCTCCACACACCACCCATGGTTCACCACCCCCTTCCACACACCACCCATGGTTCACCACCCCCTCCACACACCACCCATGGTTCACCCCCTTCCACACACCACCCATGGTTCACCCCTTCCACACACCACCCATGGTTCACCCCCCTTCCACATACCACCCATGGTTCACCCCTTCCACACACCACCCATGGTTCACCCCCCCCCTTCCACACACCACCCATGGTTCACCCCCTTCCACACACCACCCATGGTTCACCACCCATGGTTTACCCCCTTCCACACACCACCCATGGATCACCCCCCTTCCACACACCACCCATGGTTCACCCCCTTCCACACACCACCCATGGTTCACCCCCCTTCCACACACCACCCATGGTTCACCCCCCCTCCCACACACCACCCATGGTTCACTCCCCCCCCTTCCACACACCTCCAATGGTTCACCCCCCCCTTCCACACACCTCCAATGGTTCACCCCCCCCCTTCCACAAAACCATCCATGGTTCCCCCCCCCCTTCCACACACCACGCATGGTTCACCCTCCACACACCACCCATGGTTCACCACCCCCTCCACACACCACCCATGGTTCACCCACCCCCTTCCACACACCACCCATGGTTCACCCCCTTCCACACACCACCCATGGTTCATCCCCCTTCCACACACTACCCATGGTTCACCCCCCATTCCACACACCACCCATGGTTCACCCTCCACACACCACTCATGGTTCACCACTCCCCCTCCACACACCACACATGGTTCACCCCCTTCAACACACCACCCATGGTTCACCCTCTACACACCACCCATGGTTCACCCTCCACACACCACCCATGGTTCACCCCCTTCCACACACCACCCATGGTTCACCCCCTTCCACACACCACCCATGGTTCACCCCCCCCTTCCACACACCACCCATGGTTCACCCCCCCCTTCCACACACCACCCATGGTTCACCCCCCCCTTCCACACACCACCCATCGTTCACCCCCCCCCCTTACACACACCATTCATGGTTCCCCATGGTTCAACCCCCTTCCACAAAACCACCCATGGTTCACCCCCACCCCTTCCACACACCACCCATGGTTGCTCCCCCCCCCTTCCACACACCACCCATGGTTCACCCTCCACACACCACCCATGGTTCACCACCCCCCCTCCACACACCACCCATGGTTCATCTCCCCCCCTCTTACACACACCACCCATGGTTCACCCCCCCCTTCCACACACCACCCATGGTTCACCCCCCCCTTCCACACACCACCCATGGTTCATCCCCCACACCACCCATGGTTCACCCCCTTCCACACACCACCCATGGTTCACCCCCCTTCCACACACCACCCATGGTTCACCCTCCACACACCACCCATGGTTCACCACCCCCCCTCCACACACCACCCATGACTCACCCCCCCTCCCCTTCAACACACCACCCATGGTTCACCCTCCACACACCACCCATGGTTCACCCTCCACACACCACCCATGGCTCACCGCCCCCTTCCACACATCACCCATGGTTCAACCCCCGCCCCTTCCACACACCACCCATGGTTCACCACACCCCCTTCCACACACCACCCATGGTTCACCCCCCCCTTTCCTTACACACACCACCCATGGTTCACCCCCCCACTTCCACACACCACCCATGGTTCACCCCCCCAACTCCAAACACCACCCATGGTTCACCCCCCCCTCCCTTCCACACACCACCCATGGTTCACCCCCCCTTCCACACACCGCCCATGGTTCACCCCCCCCCTTCCACACACCACCCATGGTTCACCCCCCCCCTTCCACACACCACCCCCCCTTCCACACCACCCATGGTTCACCCCCCCCTTCCACACACCACCCATGGTTCACCCTCCACACGCCACCCAAGTTTCACCACCCCTCCACACACCACCCATGGTTCACCCTCCACGCACCAACCATGGTTCACCCCCTTCCACACACCACCCATGGTTCACCCCCTTCCACACACCACCCATGGTTCACCCCTTCCACACACCACCCATGGTTCACCT
Source organism: Bufotes viridis (assembly GCA_033119425.1). NCBI lineage: Eukaryota > Metazoa > Chordata > Amphibia > Anura > Bufonidae > Bufotes > Bufotes viridis. Next base: position 351,050,609 of record CM065592.1, read on the forward strand.
CCCCCTCCACACACCACCCATGGTTCACCCCCTTCCACACACCACCCATGGTTCACCTCCCCCCCCCCCTCCACACACCACCCATGGTTTATCCCCTTCCACACACCACCCATGGTTCACCACCCATGGTTCACCACCCCCAAACACACCTCTTACCGTCATGTCTACCCCCCCCACACACACACACATTTTGCAGCCATGTCTACCCCCCCCAACACAAACATTTTGCAGCCATGTCTACCCCCCCCACAACACACACACACATTTTGCAGCTATGTCTACCAGACCCCCCCTCCCCCACACCTATTACACACATTTTGCTGCATGTTTACCCCCACACTTTTCCTGCCATGTTCACCCCTTCTGTTGTTACATTATAAATACGGGCTCCCTCTGCCAAGTTGTAAACATACAGTACATTTAATATTATAAATGTTAAATACCTCCAATGAGGAGCGCCGCTCTCCGCTCAGTTCAGACGCCATCTCTCTGAATGAGGATGCGTCCGCTCTGCGAGAACGTGATTTCACTGTGTCACGTGCCACAGTGACGTCAGAAGGTCCTTCCCGTTCATGGGATTTAGCCTTTACCTTTCATTGAACCCGAACCTTAGACAACCCTAAGGACCTTGGGTGACGTCACCGTCATGTGATCAGTGCAGGGGGCGTGGTGATCCAGTGCTGAGCCACGCCCCCTGCACTGATCACATGATGTTGACGTCACCCCAGGTCCTTAGGGTTGTCCAAGGTTCGGGTTCAATGAAGCAGCCCCTTATGGATTCCAAATGCCGTTATGGTCCGCGGTAGCGGAATCCATAACGGGATGCTACGATAACCCGAACCCGAACTTTGGACACCGAACTAAAAATTGAAGTTCGCTCATCTCTAGGAGGGGATTGATGTTATTTACATGGGACTGTATGTTGGAGGGGAGTGATGTTATTTACATGGGACTATATGTTGGAGGGGCTGAAGGGATGAGTGATGTTATTTACATGGGACTGTGTATTGGAGGGGTTGAAGGGAGGGGAGTGATGTTATTTACATGGGACTGTATGTTGGATGAGGCTGGAGGGAGGATGAGATATGTTATTTACATGGGACTATATGTTGGAGGGACTGAAGGTGGGGGAGTAATGTTATTTACATTGGATTGTGTATTGGAGGGGCTGAAGGGAGGGGGATGATGTTATTTACATGGGACTGTATGCTGGAGGGCTAAAGGCAGGGGAGTGATGTTATTTACATGGGACTGTATGCTGGAGGGGCTAAAGGCAGGGGAGTGATGTTATTTACATGAGACTGTGTATTGGAGAGGCTAAAGGCACGGGAATGATGTTATTTACATGGGACTGTAAGTTGGAGGGGCTGAAGGCACGAGAGTGATGTTATTTACATGGGACTGTGTATTGAAGGGGCTGAAGGGAGGAGGATGATGTTATTTACATGGGACTGTATGTTGGATGAGGCTGGAGGGAGGGGAGTGATGTTATTTACATTGGACTGTATGTTGGAGGGGCTGAAGGGAGGGGAGTGATGTTATTTACATGGGACTGTGGATTGAAGGGGCTGAAGGGAGGGGGATGATGTTATTTACATGGGACTGTATGTTGGATGAGGCTGGAGGGAGGGGAGTGGTCTTATTTACATTGGACTGTATGTTGAAGGGGCTGAAGGGAGGGGAGTGATGTTATTTACATGGAACTGTATGTCGGAGGAACTGAAGGCACGGGAGTGATGTTTTTTTTACATGGGACTGTGTATTGGAGGGGCTGAAGGCAGGGGAGTGATGTTATTTACATGGGACTGTATGTTGGAGGGAAATGACGTTATTTACATGGGCCTGTATGTTGTAATGGCTGGGGCATTATAGTTTTTGATGGCACTACAGGGAGGAGTATAACTATAGGTGGCACAGTAGGGGGCATTATAAATATAGGGGACATTATCGGGGTCCATATTGTTACAGGGGACTCTATAGGAGAGCTTATACATTGGCTTTATTACTACTGAGGGGTCTGTAGAGAGCTTTATTACCACTGGGGTAACAATAGGGGGCATTATTTCTACTGGGGGCTCTGTGAGGGCAGTATTAATACTGGAGGGCTCTTCTACTGATGGAGGCACTCTTCGTAAGCGTTATCACGGTTGAAGGCACTGTAGGGGGCAGTATTACTAATGGAGTTACTTTACGTAAGCGTTATCACGGTTGGAGGCACTGTAGGGGGCAGTATTACTAATGGAGGTATTCTTCGTGAGTGTTATCATGGTTGAAGGCACTGTAGGGGCCAGTATTACTAATGAAGGTATTCTTTGGGAGCGTTATGGCTGGAGGCACTGTAGGGGGCAGTATTACTAATGGAGGCACTCTTCGGAAGCGTTATCACGATTGGAGGCACTGTAGGAGGCAGTATTACTAATGGAGGTATTCTTCGGGAGCGTTATCATGGTTGGAGGCACTGTAGAGTGCAGTATTACTAATAGAGGCACTCTTCGGAAGCGTTATCATGGTTGGAGGCACTGTAAGGGGCAGTATTACTAATGGAGGCAATCTTCGGGAGCATTATCATGGTTGGAGGCATTTGCTTCGACTGGGGCCACATGCATTGGGGCTTGGGCCCCGGCTCTTTTGAGACCCTAGCTCGCTCTGCATGTAGCCGCCATTTTAGTAAAAAATCAATTCATTACCACGAAGCACAAGGAAATTTGGATTCATTGCGAATCAAATTTTTCCTAAACTTTGGATCAAATTCCACTTTGGATGCTTCAATTCGCTTATCTCTATATATTACAATAGTTCAGGTCACCTTTTTCTGGATCATCATTTCTAGATCTCAGTATAACCTGATGCTCTGGGCTTTGTTATATACTACAATGGTTCAGGTCACTTTTCTCTGGATTCCGTCCATTGTGTTTCTTCTGCCCTTCACTTGTTTGGCTATAACTGTGAGCCATGTCAGTAGTGTCATTGTATCTGAGGAAGGAGGAGCCCGCTCCGAAATGCGTTACACCTAATTATTTTCTATATTGTTGATATATTTACGTCCTCCTTGTCCACAGCAGCCAGTCATGGTGCAGCTTTCACTTCTCTGCGCTGTGGCTGCTCTGGAGGAGGAGGACGCTCCGTACATCTCCCTGGTGTCTTCTCCATGTTAAGACCTGTTATGATGTGGTCGTTGTTTATCCGACAGGAGCCTCATTCTCTGCCCCGGACCAATCCTCTCTCTATTACATCTGTGAGACTTCTGACCACTTGTCTTTTTTCATTCTAGTGGGGTATTGGGCACATTCAAGACCCCTTTACATGGCCTGAGCCTTCCTTTCTGACAACCACCTGCTCGTCAGTAGATGAGACCGCTGTATTCACATGTAGCGATCCCCTCCACAGTACAAGGCTAATGCTATTGATCGTCCCCATACAGAATCACTGCTCGCCGACAGCAGAGGATGTTTACATGGCACGATCTGCTGCCGACAAATGATGACATTTAGGTGACCGCACCAACGATCTATTACCTGGTGAACGAGTGTAATCGGCGGCACCTTTACACCGGCAGATTATCACTAATGAGAGTTCCTACCCAAACATCGGCCAATGGAAAGACGACTTTAGGAATGTGTGGAAAAATCCAAACAAGTCAGGTTTGGGAAGGAATATGGAAAATAGGGCGCTGGGCTCTACTTCTCATGTGTATTGGGCAAGATTTAAAAACATTTATGAAGTAAATATATACCAAACATATACCATATAAATATATAACTATATATTCCATATCCAATAAATAATAACTCACAAAGACTCACAATAAAAGTCCTGTAGTATTAGAGAATGGCCACCAGGGGTCAGCTGAGTCCTGTGGTAAAGAAAGGATCTGTTGTAAATTACAATACTCATATCATTCCCCCCCCCCTTCCCAACAAAAAATGTCTAAAAAAAAAACTTCCATAAAATAATATCATAGGCAATCTCAGGGAGTCCAACAAGACAGACGGGCTCCAGATTACACATCCAACAAACCTAAGTTCGCTGAAGTACTTCCAAGCGGTTGTGTGTGTCTGAAGGTACGTGGTTGTAAGGGGTAACAGAAATGCAATGGGGTCCGTCTTTATGTTTTGAGGAACATTGCCTAGATAGGCCATGTTTCATAAAACCTTTCTTCATCAGTGGATATTTACTTACCACAGTTGTGGCTCTGCTGTTCCCGTCTTCTTCTGATCACTGGTCCAGTGTCCGGGGTATTTCGGAGGGAAGGTTTGGCTGCACCATGGCTTGGATTGTCACTACCGGATATTGTGCCCTCAGCACAATGTCTAAAGGTGAGAAGCTCCGCTGTAAATGGCTCTCTCGGCATAAGATGGTCTTCTCGGCGAAGTGTTCTCCTTTTCTTCTGGTTCTCTGCTTTACGGCTTCAAAAGTAGACAGGGGTTATCTGTACCATTGCTATCAATGACTGGCTGCAGCAGTGACACATCCCCTGACTGGCACATGACCCAGTGACGTGGCTCTTGGGGGGTGTCAATTCTCATAAAACTCAGTTTCAATACTGTACGGAGCGAGCTCCCCGTACAGTATTAGAATGTATTGACAGATAAGCCCAAGTTATTACTTCTCAAAATTTCATGTAATAACTTTATAAATTAATTTGTTCTGTAAAAAATAATTTCCCAAACTCTGGTTCGGTTCCAAGTGGTACCTTGTTTCATCCAAAGTCGATTCGCTCATCCCTAGCTTTGGCCAGTAACATAGTAACATAGTATATAAGACCGAAAAAAGACATTTGTCCATCCAGTTCAGCCTGTTTCCTACAAGTTGATCCAGAGAAAGGCAAAAAAAAACTGTGAGGCAGAGGCCAATTTTCCCCACTTAAAGGGAAAAAATTCCTTCCCGACTCCATTCAGGCAATCAGAATAACTCCCTGGATCAACGACCCCTCTCTAGTAGCTGTAGCATGTAATATTATTACACTCCAGAAATACTCCAGGCCCCTCTTGAATTCCTTTATTGTACTCACCATCACTACCTCCTCAGGCAGAGAGTTCCATAGTCTCACTGCTCTTACCGTAAAGAATCCTCTTTTATGTCTGTGTACAAACCTTCTTTCCTCCAGACGCAGAGGATGTCCGCTCGTCACAGTCCTGGGGATAAATAGATGATGGGAGTGATCTCTGTGCTGACCCCGGATATATTTATACTTAGTTATTAGATCTCCCCTCAGTCGTCTTTTTTCTAAAGTGAATAACCCTAATTTTGATAATCTTTCAGGGTAATGTAGTAGCCCCATTCCAGTTATTACTTTAGTTGCCAGAGCTCTGTGATCCACATAACCGCCACACACCTGCATCCATTCCCAACACCTCTCCATACACCAACATATATCCCACACACAATCACATACCTCCATTATACACAGATATCTGCCACCTACATAACCCCCACACACCTGCATCCATTCCCCACACCTCTCCATACACCAACATACTGTATATCCCACACACAATCACATACCTCCATTATACACAGATATCTGCCACCTACATAACCTCCACACACCTGCATCCATTCCCAACACCTCTCCTCCATACACCAACATATATCCCACACACAATCACATACCTCCATTATACACAGATATCTGCCACCTACATAACCTCCACACACCTGCATCCATTCCCAACACCTCTCCTCCATACACCAACATGTATCCCACACACAATCACATACCTCCATTATACACAGATATCTGCCACCTACATAACCTCCACACACCTGCATCAATTCCCAACACCTCTCCATACACCAACATATATCCCACACACAATCACATACCTCCATTATACACAGATATCTGCCACCTACATAACCTCCACACACCTGCATCCATTCCCAACACCTCTCCATACACCAACATATACCCCACACACAATCACATACCTCCATTATACACAGTGCTCTACCACCTACATAACCTCCACACACCTGCATCCATTCCCAACACCTCTCCTCCATACACCAACATATATCCCACACACAATCACATACCTCCATTATACAAAGATATCTGCCACCTACATAACCTCCACACACAGGGGCGTAGCTAACGACTCATGGGCCCTGTTGCAAGAGTTTATCTTGGGCCCCCCTTCCCTCAGTGCTTTGTGTGTTTTCCTATGCGGCACAAGGGTCTTTGGGCCCCCTTAGGCTCCTGGGCCCGGTAGCGACTGCTACTTCCGCACCCCTTATAGCTACGCCCATGTCCACACACCTGCATCCATTCCCAACACCTCTCCATACACCAACATATATCGCACACACAATCACATACCTCCATTATACACAGAGCTCTACCACCTACATAACCGCCACACACCTGCATCTATTCCCATCACCTCTCCTCCATACACCAACATATATCCCACACACAATCACATACCTCCATTATACACAGAGCTCTGCCACCTACATAACCTCCAAACACCTGCATCCATTCCCAGCCTCCATTTACACCTGCATACTCATACCCAATGCACACCTGGATAGTCTCCATGCACTCCTGCATACACACAGCCAATGCACACCTGGATACACACACTTCGCACACCTGGGTAGCCTTCATGCACACCTGCATACACACCCACCGCACACCTGGATAGCCTCCATGCACACCTTCATACACTGCCACCGCACACCTGGGTAGCCTTCATGCACACCTGCATAGACACATACACCGCACACCTGGATAGCCTCCATGCACACCTTCATACATTGCCACTGCACACCTGGTTAGCCTCCATGCACAGCTGCATACACATACACACACACCGCACACCTGGATAGCCTCCATGCACACCTGCATACACATACACACCCACCGCACACGTGGATAGCCTCCATGCACACCTGCATACACAGCCACCGCACACCTGGTTAGCCTCCATGCATACCTGCATACACACACACACACACCACACACCTGGATAGCCTCCATGCACACCTGCATACACATACACCGCACACGTGGATAGCCTCCATGCACACCTGCATACACAGCCACCTCACACCTGGATAGCCTCCATGCACATCTGCATACATTGTACACACAATCCATATTCATGTTTCATACATTTAAAGGGGTTGTCTTATCTGACACATAGGAAAAGCCACCAGTGTCAGGTTTTGGTCCCACAGCTACCTCCAAAACAGGCCCTCCGAAGAGAGCGGAGAGCAGTCACACGTGTGCAGCCCCCATTCATCCATTTCTATGGCACTTGCTTGGCTTTTTTCAGAACTCCCATACAATTGAATGAACCGTGCAAATACACGGTGCGCTCTCCTTCACTTTCAGAGGCCTGTTCTGGAGATAAGTGGGGGACCAGCATCTGTCTGATACCAGACAGTCGGGTCTCCTGGCTCCCTGTCCTCTGTCTGGTGCAGGGCCTGGAGGCAGGGGTGTCCTCCTTTTCACAGTATTGCACTGTCTGGGTGTGACTGACTGAGGGTGAGAGAAGCCCTACAGGCCTCCCCCAGCTCACCTTCAGGTCTTCCAGTACTTTTTTCCCCCTCTTTTGCTGGCGATGAAGCCATGGCGTAGTGGGGGCGTGTCCTACAATGTCCACCTTTAGTGGGTAAAGCAAGTGGCGTCCCTACTGACATTGGTGGCATATCCTAGCGATATGCCACCAGTGTCTTAGATGACAAAGCCACACTTCTCTGGGGACACACCCATTTATGCTAATTTAACAAGCCACACCTGACTTTTTGGACGGTCAAAGAGGGACACTTTAGGTTTATTGTGTGAAAAATCCATTTTTCCTGTCTATTTATATACTTCAATAGTCTTCTTTTAGGCCCCTTACAGACGAGCAAGTATTCCACGCGGGTGCAATGCGTGATGCGAGCCCATTGCGCCTGCACTGAATCCGGACCCAATCATTTCAATGGGTCTGTGTGCATGAGCTTTGGCACATTTTTCACTGAACGCGTCCCGACCTATTCCGCTCACGCTCGTCTGCAAGGAGCCTTACGCAAGAGAGCAAAAGATTTTCTGAATATGGAAATTTCTAAAATCCCAATTGCATCAAATAATGAAATAATATACAAGGTGGGGTCCGATTTACAGAGAGGAACCAGAGAAACACCTTCTGGATCAATATTGTAAAATGATAATACAAATCGATACCTCAGATCAAAAGGAGCAACGAGGGACAGAGGGACTTGGGTCAAAGAGAGGGACTGTCCCTCCAAAAGGGGGAGACTTGGGAGCCATGCTATAAGCCAGTGATGGCTAACCTCCGGCACTCCAGCTGTGGTGAAACTACGACTCCCAGCATGCTCCTTTCATTTCTATGGAGTTCTGAGAACATTTGTGAACAGATGACCCAAATCCCACGGAGCGCACATCCACACGCCGTATCTACCGCTTCTATAACCATCAACAGGAGGTTCTTTGTATACATTTTATCATAATGTATAAGCCCACCAGTCACTGCGACCTCTGTCAACATTATAATGACTGTCATTATTATTTATATTATACTCCTTATTATATGACTGCTGTCTGATCCTAGGCAATGTATAGATGTATTACTATTATATTATTACTAACGTTTCTAATGATATCTTCCTGTTAGAAATGACATCCCTACACATAGAGCTTTTCCAGAAGAAGGCAGAAAGCCCTGGACATATACGGCCAATTCATACCCCGGGAAAAGGCGATCAGTCCTAGAACGCTGGATCAAACCCCCTAATGCCAAACCATTTACTAATTATTCCGGTTAGTTACCTAAACACTAATATTATATCACTAGCAGAAGGACCCAGGTCGAACGGTTATATTTCATCTATTTCATTTAATGTTTCTGTGTGTCGTTAAAAGATATCGGCAGGGAGGGGGCATGGTGAGGGCAGGGAGGGGGCATGGTGAGGGCAGGTAGGGTGTGTGGTGAGGGCAGGTAGGGGTGTGGTGAGGGCAGGGAGGGGGTGTGGTGAGGGCAGGGAGGGGTGTGGTAAGGGCAGGGAGGGGCATGGTGAGGGCAGGGAGGGAAGTGTTGAGGGCTGGGAGGGGGCATGGTGAGGGCAGGGAGGGGTGTGGTGAGGGCAGGGAGGGGGTGTGGTGAGGGCAGGGAGGGCAATAGTGAGGGCAGGGAGGGGTTGTGGTGAGGGCAGGGAGGGGCGTGGTGAGGGCAGGGAGGGAAGTTTTAAGGGCAGGGAGGGGAGTGGTGAGGGCATGGAGGGGCGTGGTGAGAGCAGGGAGGGGCGTGGTGAGGGCAGGGAGGGGCGTGGTGAGGGCAGGGAGGGAAGTGGTGAGGGCAGGGAGGGGCGTAGTGAGGGCAGGGAAGGGAGTGGTGAGGGCAGGGAGGCAAGTGGTGAGGGCAGGGAGGGGGTGTGGTGATAGCAGGGAGAGAAGTGGTGAGGGCAGGGAGGGGAGTGGTGAGGGCACACTGCAAAAAGACACAGCAGTTGGTACCTGTGTTTCGTCATCATCAGAGACATGCGGACTCCAATGAGGTGGTATTCACTTGTCCTCATCATCAGGAAACATAAGTGGTTGTGCATCAGTGCATTCTATGTCTTCCACCACTGGGGAAGGGCTAGGTGGATTCCCTTGTCAAACCCTGCCAGCAGAGTCTTCAAACAGCATAAGAGACTGCTGCTTAACTTGAGGCTCAGACAGTTTCCCTGATATGCATGGGGGTGATGTAACAGACTGATGGGCTTGGATTTCAAGAACCACCTGTGCACTTTCTGCAGAAGACTGGGTGGGAGATAATGCTGTGAACGTGCTGGATCCACTGTCGGCCACCCAACTAGCGCCTGTACTTGCCCAGGCCTTACCATCCTTAGAACGGCATTGGACCCCACCAAATATCGCTGTAAATTCTGGCGGGTACTGGAACCTGAAGTAGTTGGTTTACTAGGACGTGTGGCTGTGGCAGAATGGCCATGTCCTCTCCCAGGACCAGAGGGTCCACTAACACCACCACGGCCGCGTCCGCATCCCTTACTAGTTGTTTTCCTCATTGTTACCGTTCACCACAATAAGAAAAAAATTATTTGGCCCAATGTATTGAATTCAAATTCAGGTCTTTTTTTACAGGCACCTAACACTATTTGGCTATCTATTTATGTACCGTATTACACTAATCCAGGCACAGCAGTAACCACAGATTTAGGGGAATATCAATTGTAGGCCTAGTATTTAGGCCTGTCGGGCATTTTCATGAGTGTATTGATACCTGATTATATTATATTAAAAATGCATGCTCATTGTCTTTAAGAAACATACATGAGCCAAAGTTTTCATATGCGACTGAGCCAAGATGAGGTCATGCCAAGCTCAATCTGTGTAAAAATACAGAGAGTATTGTGTCTTAAGAGTTATTGCCACAAATGTGGTCTTATCTGTTGGGAGTACACTGGATTCTCCAGACATGTCCGTCTGAAGAGAACAAGGCCCATTCACATCATTATGGTCCATAGATCAACAGTGTGAGAAACATTCAGAGAGACGCCTAGAAGTCTGGCTTTAGTTGTTTTAATGTCCAAGTTAATCCTTATCTTTAATTTACGACGATGAGGGTCAAATGTATATAATACATATAATACAAAAGTGCCTTAGTTAAGTCTTTATAGTATGGTGCTAATAGCTTGCACAACAGTGCCATCCGGAGACAAATGGATATTGTTACACCATCCTCCATAGTTGAATTATGATCTCATAAGATCTTATTACATATGTTTACACCCCCTCAATTGATTGGAGAATACTAATCCAGGGGGTGGTAATGTTAGATTACAAGGGAGATAATTACGCTAGATAGATGAGCATCAGGAGAAGAAAAAAAAAGAGAGGCAAGAAGGAGAAGCTAAGAAACAAAGGAGGAAGCATAGCATTCCAACATTCCAGCCTACACCCAAGATTGAGGGGTCTACCAATATGAAAGCCATGGTGATGGACCATCCAGCTTTCCTAGGAGCAGAAGTGAGATTCCTGCTAGGACTTGGTAAGAAACACAAAGGATGATGTTTCATTTTATTAAGACTATTTAGATAATGTGGGTAAAATCATAGCATCTATGTTGGCGAACATATTAATTTATTTATCATCTCTTTATATGAGATGTAGTCTTAGATATAGAATAATTGTGAGCCTTCATTGTACCTGCAGAAGAATCAAGTTTCATAATTTATCAGAGTATTAAATGATTGCATATATATATGCGGAGATATATTGATAGTAGCATTCTTCGCCAAGCTAGATGATAAATTCCCACTGGAAGATTTGTTCCAAGTTCTTCCAATTTCTGTTGTCTTAATAGTCTTACCAGGTTATACAGATATGAAAATAGTCCAGAATAGGACAGAAGTATACATGTAAAAGTAGTCTAGGATTTGACTACCATCTTCTAAGTTATATACTTGAATGGATTTGCCCATTACTACATGTGAGATGTACTTTGGTTAGAGAGGGGTGGGGAATGTATTTATCATTCCATATAGATGTCTAGGATTAGACACGCCTCTGAACAGGAGTAATGTATATAATGTAACTTCTTGTTTTGATATCCTAACCAAATAGCTTTGTTATAATGTGACAAGCTGCTCTTACACACATGTGTTTATTTACTTATTGTGAAGCTTCTAGTGCCTGATATCAATGCCATATTTATTAATTGGCATATATCATTCTTTATTTACTTATGATAAGCTTGTAATGCTTCATATATCATTGCCATATATATTCCTTGGCATATATAATCGTGTTTATATACTTATTTGTTTATAATCGTGTAACTAATAAACTTTGCATGTTTTTATAATATCTGCGTATTATTTAATGTCAAAACTATATCTTTAGCATTAATGTCATCTCTCATGAAAAGAACTTATTATCTGAGGAAATAGTCGGCCTCAGATGTGAATTGTATCGATTGGGTTATCTACAATTCACCAGGTCATAATTTCAGGTAGTTATGAAAAAAATTATTTTTATGACCATAATTAATAATTCTTAATTGAATTATTATTATTCCGACAAAAATGGAGGCACTGCTGAGATCTTGATGAGATGACATTTTGCTAAGATTTGATAAGATGACATTTTACTGAGATTATTGATGAGATGACATATTATTGATTGATTGTCATATATTGTTGCTGGCATTATCATGCTACAGCCAGATCACGTTTACAACCCTTAGAAGGGCGTGGTCCATATATAGTCAATATCACTGTCCTGGTATTGAAGGGGTTAAGCCCATACCAGAGATGAATAGTTGCAGTAAAGTGTTATTACACGGATGCAACCAGTGCATGACATGTAATTCAACTCAGGAGTTGTTTGTCTATGCTAAACACAAGTGATGTTTTTGTATCGCCAGAAATTAACAGTAAATTGTCCCAAGATAGGGAACAGATGTAGGTTTCTTTAGCCTAGGCAGTACTGGGTCCGGTTCTAGTCCTTTGTATGACTCAGGAACCTTCCTATTAATTCCTGCCCATTAACTCCCATAGTTGGAGATTTACCCCATATATGTAATGGACTCAGATCACAGTAGTTGATTTTATTGAGGTCCTAGATTACAGGGAAGTTGAGCTCAGTAGCTCAGGGCATTACAGGATAATAGAGGGACTTTATACATAAAGTTCTGACCCGATGTTATTGATAAATAGAATCTATAAGAGAACAGTTTAAACAGGTTAATAATGTTGATGTAACCCTGTTCTTCTTTTTAATGTTCTTGACTCTAAGTTGCATAAATGCAAGACATATAAACCGGATATAAGAAGCCGTATTGTCTATGAGACATAATTGTTTAAATCACATAAAAATTGATATAATTGTTCCCAAAAAGTTAAGTCACTTAAGGGAACCATCACAGGCTTTGCAAGCCTAGATAAGAAAGTGAGTCTATGGCTATCGTCCATATTTTGACTCAGAATTTTCATATAATCTGTAATTGCCGCAGATATGATAATCCCCAAGGGGGGATGAGGGGTAGTTTGTGGTATCAGCAGACCACAGTATATTCCCAGGATCACAGAGCTGATCATATGTACAAGCAGTTTTTGCAGATGCTGTATTTCCCAAAATTTCTCCACCATCCTAGAGATGGGAGGGGGGGAAGGAGCACATTCCTAAGTCCTAGGTATATGTCAGCGAAGAGGTCAGAGGTCGCAAAGCTGCACTGCACTCTGAGCTGAATCAGCTCAAGTAAAGGAGGAGTAAGATTCTCCCAAATCCATTGCATGTAAATTCTTTACTTCATGAAGTGAATAAAAAGAGTAAAGAAAAGTTGTTTAATACTTCCCTAAGATGGGAATGTCCCGTAAACGAAACAAACTGCTTCATTGAGCTAATAATCAGAGCAAGTCAATAAATGATTAAGGATATTAATTACTATTCGAATTTTTCCACAGAATCACTAACATGATGTTTGTGTAGAGTTTTATTTCAGTGCTAGAAAAAAGGCAAGAGCTGAACTGAGATTGGAAAATCAAAAATTTGAAGCTGGAGACACATCATAAATTTCATGTGATTGGTGGTGGTATCGTATGAAAGAAAAAAAAAGCCTGAACAGTTATACTAACCATATTGTTTGCCTATCAATTGTGACTAACTTGTCATTGCTGTATTCCATGCAGATGTATGGACACATATATATTACTCTGTTTCGAGGTAGTCTCAAAGTATTGATTGGGTTATGATCCTAAATAGGCATAACACCTATGGCTGTATTAGCCTGGCAGAGGAAGAATAGTTATATCTATTCCTGAGACCCTGTAGTTTGTTTTTCTTTGGAAAAAAAAAAACATAAAAAATCCTCAACTAGCTGCTGCTGGCTAAAGTATGGCATAAGTCAAAGGCCTAGAATAGGCAGGTATATGTTTGATAAAGTTTTGCTGCGTTTTACTCATACTGTCTGTTGTTTTCTTAAGTTTAGATGATTGCCCAAGATGGGATCACGTGTTGATGGCGGAACCCTAAAAGTCTTAGTATCCGGAACCAAGAGAACCTGAGGTCAGGGCTATCCGAGACGCAAGAGACGTCCAGTCGGAGCCACCCAGATGAATCCAAAAGGTATCCAGGAGTGACAAGTGGGCAGAGCCCCGGGGGATTTGACAGCCACGACAAGAGTGCTTCATGCCGATTCAACATGACAAAGTATTTGAGATCGCAGATGTGAAGATATGTTGCCAAACACCGCTCGCTAAAAAGAGTAACCAAGTTGCTGACGAGACAGGAAGCCATTACTTCAAGCTTTACATTTTTGCAGCAATGTTATTAAGTTAGAGGACCAAAGAAACATTTTCACTAGAGACACGTTTCCGGAAAGTCAAGGAAATTACCAGAACGTCTTTCTCTCTACAGTGGTCATAAAACGACGTAACATATTTGTAGTAAAACCAAACAGAGTTTGTGCGTTATATATGTGTCATAAGAGTACACATAAAATTGTGATTCATTTATTGCAAGGTAAAAATTGTGTTCCCCAATCCACAATGATTTGGAAAATGCTCTGTATTGCATTCATTTTTTTGCAAGGAAAAATTGTATTCCCCAATCTATAATGATTTGGAGCATTATGCCCTGTATTGCATTTCAGCCTATTCAACCTTCTAAAAACGAAATTGAATATGCTAAAAAGGGGGGATTTGTCGGGCATTTTCATGAGTGTATTGATACCTGATCATATTATATTAAAAATGCATGCTCATTGTCTTTAAGAAACATACATGAGCCAAAATTTTCATATGCGACTGAGACAGGCCAAGATGAGGTCATGCCAAGCTCAATCTGTGTAAAAATACAGAGAGTATTGTGTCTTAAGAGTTATTGCCACAAATGTGGTCTTATCTGTTGGGAGTACACTGGATTCTCCAGACATGTCCGTCTGAAGAGAACAAGGCCCATTCAGATCATTATGGTCCATAGATCAACAGTGTGAGAAACATTCAGAGAGACGCCTAGAAGTCTGTCTTTAGTTGTTTTAATGTCCAAGTTAATCCTTATCTTTAATTTACGACGATGAGGGTCAAATGTATATAATACATATAATACAAAAGTGCCTTAGTTAAGTCTTTATAGTATGGTGCTAATAGCTTGCACAACAGTGCCATCCGGAGACAGATGGATATCGTTACACCATCCTCCATAGTTGAATTATGATCTCATAAGATCTTATTACATATGTTTACACCCCCTCAATTGATTGGAGAATACTAATCCAGGGGGTGGTAATGTTAGATTACAAGGGAGATAATTACGCTAGATAGATGAGCATCAGGAGAAGAAAAAAAAAGAGAGGCAAGAAGGAGAAGCTAAGAAACAAAGGAGGAAGCATAGCATTCCAACATTCCAGCCTACACCCAAGATTGAGGGGTCTACCAATATGAAACCATGGTGATGGACCATCCAGCTTTCCTAGGAGCAGAAGTGAGATTCCTGCTAGGACTTGGTAAGAAACACAAAGAATGATGTTTCATTTTATTAAGACTATTCAGATAATGTGGGTAAAATCATAGCATCTATGTTGGCGAACATATTAATTTATTTATCATCTCTTTATATGAGATGTAGTCTTAGATATAGAATAATTGTGAGCCTTCATTCTACCTGCAGAAGAATCAAGTTTCATAATTTATCAGAGTATTAAATGATTGCATATATATGCGGAGATATATTGATAGTAGCATTCTTCGCCAAGCTAGATGATAAATTCCCACTGGAAGATTTGTTCCAAGTTCTTCCAATTTCTGTTGTCTTAATAGTCTTACCAGGTTATACAGATATGAAAATAGTCCAGAATAGGACAGAAGTATACATGTAAAAGTAGTCTAGGATTTGACTACCATCTTCTAAGTTATATACTTGAATGGATTTGCCCATTACTACATGTGAGATGTACTTTGGTTAGAGAGGGGTGGGGAATGTATTTATCATTCCATATAGATGTCTAGGATTAGACACGCCTCTGAACAGGAGTAATGTATATAATGTAACTTCTTGTTTTGATATCCTAACCAAATAGCTTTGTTATAATGTGACAAGCTGCTCTTACCCACATGTGTTTATTTACTTATTGTGAAGCTTCTAGTGCCTGATATCAATGCCATATATATTAATTGGCATATATCATTCTTTATTTACTTATGATAAGCTTGTAATGCTTCATATATCATTGCCATATATATTCCTTGGCATATATAATCGTGTTTATATACTTATTTGTTTATAATCGTGTAACTAATAAACTTTGCATGTTTTTATAATATCTGCGTATTATTTAATGTCAAAACTATATCTTTAGCATTAATGTCATCTCTCATGAAAAGAACTTATTATCTGAGGAAATAGTCGGCCTCAGATGTGAATTGTATCGATTGGGTTATCTACAATTCACCAGGTCATAATTTCAGGTAGTTATGAAAAAAATTATTTTTATGACCATAATTAATAATTCTTAATTGAATTATTATTATTCCGACAGGCCCTGGATGAAAGGTATCCTTTTACGGATAGATTTACACTTTGAGATGCACAGTAGTGTGAAAAAATATATAGGATTATGCTTTCAGCACTTGTATTTTAACACTTTGTGTAATATACCCTTTAACGGAAAGAAATACACTTAGAGATGCAAAACAGTGTGTACAAATGTAGAGGATTATGCTGTATTTTAACACTTACTGTAATATACCCTTTAACAGAAAGAAATACACTTGGAGATGCATGCTGAGTGTAATATACCCTTTAACGGACAGATTTAAACTTGGCCTTCAACAGCTGGAACACCAGATTTTGGGTATTGCTATTTTGGCAATTGAATTTCACCCCAAAAAATAATATATCCTTTGACGGACACTATTAAACTTGGCCAGCCACAGCTGAAACCGCGGATTTATGGTATTGCTATTTTGGCAAATGAATTTCCCCCCAGAACAAAATATATCCTTTGCCGGACACTATTAAACTTGGCCAGCCACTGCTGGGACACCAGATTTACGGTATTGCTCTTTTGGCAATTGAATTTCACCCCCAGAACAAAATATATCCTTTGCCGGACACTATTAAACTTGTCCAGTCACAGCTGGAACACCAGATTTACTGTATTTCTATTTTTGCAACTGAATTTCACCGCAGAAAATAATCTATCCTATAACAGACACTATGAAACTTGTCCAGTCACAGCTGGAACACCAGATTTACTGTATTTCTATTTTGGCAACTGAATTTTACCCCAGAACAAAATATATCCTTTGCCGGACACTATTAAACTTGGCCAGCCACAGCTGAAAGCACTGATTTATGGTATTGCTATTTTGGCAATTCAATTTCCCCCCAGAAAATTATATATCCTTTGCCGGACACTATTAAACTTGGCCAGCCACAGCTAAAACCACTGATTTATGGTTTTGCTCTTTTGGCAATTGAATTATAGCCCGGAAAAAAATATATCCTTTGCCGGACACTATTAAACTTTGCCAGCTGCTGCTGGGACACCAGATTTAGGGGATTGCTATTTTGGCAATTGAATTTCACCACAGAAAAAATCTATCCTTTGCCAGACAGCAGACAGTTTTACACTTGGCTAGCCACAGCTGGAACACCAGATTTATGGGATTGCTATTTTGGCAATTTAATTTAACCCCTCTATAAAATATTGAAGTTTCTATCCTGAGTTTCTAGGGGTGACAATAAGCACAGCCAAGCCCCTGATGTAGGATATAGCAAAAAAAAAATTAGGATTGATGGACTTGGTGGCAGCTTGTGCTGGTGCACCACAAGACAAAAAATGGCTGCCGATCACCCCAGAAAAAAGTGACAGAAAAACGCTCTGTGCAGCCTAAAAACCAGTGAGCAATTAACTAGCAGAAGTTGAATGTTTCACAGCTGTAGATCGATCACTTCATTAGGTGTTTTTGCTGAGTTTTCCCTGCCTAATCTCGCCCTCACAGCAGCTGCGTCCTATCCCTACACTAATCAGAGCATAGTGACGTGCGGCGCTACGTGACTCCAGCTTAAATAGAGGCTGGGTCACATGCTGCACTTGGCCAATCACAGCCATGCCATTAGTAGGCATGGCTGTGATGGTTTCTTAGGGCAAGACGTAAAACGCTAGCTGATTGGCTGCTGTGCAGCCCTTCAGAAAGCGGGAAGAAATTGCCGAACAACGAACCCAAACTTTTTTTAAATGTTCGGGTCCGGGTCCGTGTCCCGAACACCCCAAAATTCGGTACGAACCCGAACTATACAGTTCGGGTTCGCTCATCCCTACATAATACGGTATATAGAGTTTTCAGTTGCCGCTAGTGATGAACAAGCATGCTCGGCCGAGCACCACGTGTATTCGTCTCATTGCTCCAGTCTCCTCCCCGCACGTCTGACGCCTTCTAAGCAGCCAATCAAGGTCCAGGTAAGTAATTCACCTCAGTTAGCTGTAAGCCTTACATTGATTGGCTGGCCGATACACGTGATACCATTTCAGATCAGAGCTGAGGTCCGGCGCTCGGCTCATTCAGCGTCAGGGAGAGCACACAGTATGCAGGGACAGATAGCGTTTTGCTCTAAACTTACTGATTTTACTCAAAAACCTTATTGAAAGACCTAACAGTCCTTTTAAGGACTACAGTGTGTGTTTGACAGCAGTGAAGCACCTTTTTTTTAAGAAGGGGTTTGCTTCAGAACTATTAGGGACAGGCGTTACCAGGAAGGGACAAATAGTGCAGGGCGTGAAAATCGCTTTTTAACTACCCAAACTTCTAAAAGACAAAAAGATTTCAGATTAATGACATCTACAATACACCATCATAAAGCAGTGTGTTGGGCAGATATTATAAAAAGGGGCTCATTCACTACAGTGTGCCTGGTACTGAGATATACACTGCACCATGATGAAGCAGTTTGTTGGGCAGACATTATAAAAAGGGGCTTATTCACTACAGTGTGCCTGATACTGACATATACATGGCACCATCATAAAGCAGTGTGTTGGGCAGACATTACAAAAAGGGTCTTATTTACTACGGTGTGCCTGGTACTGAGATATACACTGCCCCATCATAAAGCAGTGTGTTGGGCAGATATTATAAAAAGGGGCTTATTCACTACAGTGTGCCTGGTACTGAGATATACACTGCACCATCATAAAGCAGTGTGTTGGGCAGATATTATAAAAAGGGGCTTATTCACTACGGTGTGCCTAGTACTGAGATATACACTGCATCATCATAAAGCAGTGTGTTGGTCAGCCATTAAAAAAGAGGCTTATTTACTACAGTGTGCCTGGTACTGAGATATACACTGCACCATCATAATGCATTGTGTTGGGCAGACATTATTAAAATGGGCTTATTCACTACAGTGTGCCTGGTACTGATATATGCACTGCACCATCAGAGAATTTTTTTTTTTTCTGGGTAAATTAACCTAACTTGTGCCGCATCTGTGTGTGCATTCAATCAGCAACCGTGGCCATTGTTAACTGGTTTTGGCCACATCTGTGTGTGCGTTTAGGCTGCAACCGTATATACAGTATTCCAGCAGAGAATACATTTTATTTGGGACAAATTTGTATCCAATATAGAACTACATCCGAATACAGTGTGTATATTAAAAACTACATTATCTCTGGCATAGTGTAGTGGCCAAAATCGGTATTTTTCTGTATCCGGTACCTTAATCAAAGACAATACAATGTGTATCATAAAAATATCATTATCTCTGGTCTAGTGTAGTGGCCAAACTCTGTATTGTTCTGCATCCAGTACCTTACTGAAAGTCAATACAGTGTGTATCGTAAAAATTGAATTATCTCTGGCCTAGTGTAGAGGCCAAAATCTGTATATTTCTGTATCCAGTACCTTACTGAAAGTCAATACAGTGTGTATCGTAAAAATTGAATTATCTCTGGCCTAGTGTAGAGGCCAAAATCTGTATTTTTCTGTATCCAGTACCTTACTGAAAGTAAATACAGTGTGTATCGTAAAAATTTCATTATCTCTGGTCTAGTGTAGTGTTTTTCTGTTTCCAGTACTTTACTGAAAGTCAATCCAGTGTGTATCGTAAAAATTACATTATCTTTGGTCTAGTGTAGTGGCCAAAATCTGTATTTTTCTGTATCCAGTACCTTACTGCAAGTTAATACAGTGTGTATCGAAAACATTTCATTATCTCTGGTCTAGTGTGGTGGCCAAAATCTGTATTTTTCTGTATCCAGTACCTTACTGCAAGTTGAATACCCCTGAAGGTATTCAAAACTGATTTTACAAACTTTGTTAACCCTTTAGGTGTTCCACAAGAGTTATTGGCAAATGGAGATGAAATTTCGGAATTTCTATTTTTTGTTACCTTGCCTCAAAAAAGTGTAATATAGAGCAACCAAAAATCATATTTACCTTAAAATAATAAAACAAAACTGACATCTTATCCCGTAGTTTCCAAAATGGGGTCACTTTTTTGGAGTTTCTACTGTAGGGGTGCATCAGGGGGGCTTCAAATGGGACATGGTGTCAAATAACCAGTCCAGCAAAATCTGCCTTCCAAAAACCATATGGCGTTCCCTTCCTTCTACGCCCTGCCGTTTGGCCATACAGCAGTTTACGACCACATATGGGGTGTTTCTGCAAACTAGAGAATCGGGGCAATATATATTGAGTTTTGTTTGGCTGTTAACCCTTGCTTTGTTACTGGAAAAATTGATTAAAATGGAAAATTTGCAAAAAAATAGCTATTTTTGGACCGTTTTTATTTTTTGTTATTTACATCGTTGAACTGACAGGTTAGATTGTGTGCTATTTCTATAGAGCAGGTTGCTACGGACGCGGCAATACCAAATATGGCAACTTTTTAGGGGGTTTTGTTTCAGTTTAACATAATACAGCATTTTTGAAAAAAATGATTTTTTAGTGTCTTCACATTCTGAAAGCCATATATTTTTTTTTATTTTTGGGCGACTGTCTTATGTAGGGGCTCATTTTTTGCGGGATGAGATGTCGGTTTGATTGGAACTATCTTGGGGTGTATATGACATTTTGGTCGCTTGCTATTACACTTTTTGTGATGTAAGGTGACAAAAATTGCTTTTGACACCGTATTTTTTTTTTTTGTTGTGTTCACCTGAGGGGTTTGGTCATGTGTTTTTTTTATAGAGCAGGTTGCGACAGACGCGCCCATACCAAATATGTATACTTTTTATTTATTTATTTAAGTTTTACACAATATTATCATTTTTTAAAACAAAACAAATCATGTTTTAGTGTCTCCATAGACTGAGAGCCCTATTTTTATTTTTTTTTGGGGGTGATTGTCCTATGTGGGGTATCATTTTTTGCGGGATGAGATGACGGTTTGATTGGCACTATTTTTGGGTGCATATAACTTTTTGATCGCTTGCTATTACAGTTTTTGATATGTCAGGTGACAAAAATATTTTTTTTTTACATGGTTTTTATTTTATTTTTTTAACAGTATTTACCTGAGGGGTTAAATAATGTGATATTTTTATAGAGCAGGTTTTTACGGACGCAGCGATACATAATATGTATACTTTTTATTTATTTATTTTACTTTAACACAATAAAAGCATTTTAGAAAAAAAATTATGTTTTAGTGTCTCCATAGTCTGAGAGCCATATTTTTTTATTTTTTTGGGCGATTGTCCTATATAAGGACTCATTTTTTGCGGGATGAGATGGCGGTTTTATTGGTACTATTTTGGGAGGCATACGCCTTTTTGATCACTTGGTATTACACTTTTTGTGATGCAAGGTGACAAAAAATTTCTTTTGTTACACCTTTTTTTGTGTTTTTTTTACGGTATTTGCGTGAGGGGTTAGGTCACGTGATATTTTTATAGAGGAGATTTTTACGGACGCGGCGATACCTAATATGTGTAGTGTATTTGTTTTTTTGTTTTTTTATTCAGTGATATGTATTTTTCTTATTTTTTCACTTTTTTGACATTTATTTTGACCCAGACCCACTTGGTTCTTGTAGATCCAGTGGATCTGGTGTCTATATAATACAGTAAGTACACTATATAGTGTACTTACTGTATTTTTTTACTTTACAAAGTCTGAATAGGCTTTTGTCTTTAGCAAAAGCCCATTCAGAGTTTCAGTGCCATGGAGAGCAGGACGCTTCTGAAAGCGTCATGCTGCTATGGTAACCATCACCCGCTTCCATTACAGAGCAGCGGGTGATGGGAAGGGAGGGGAGCTCTCTTCCTCTGCTATCCTATCCCGTCGGGGGGGCTGCAAAGGTACAGCAGCCCCCCGATGGGAGAGGGAGGGAGCTCCCTCAATGTTAACACCTTCTATACCACGGTCTGTACGGACCACGGTATAGAAGGGGTTAAACTGCTTACATCTGCAGCACAGATGTCAGCAGTTAATAGCAGGGGGTCAGCAATGTGCTGACCCCCTGCTATACCCACTAGACACCAGGGAAAGCGTTTGAAAGGAGGCGGGCGGGGATCGCAATTGCGATCCCGCCTGCCGCACCGCCCGCCTCCCGCGCCGCCCACCCGCAGCACCGCCCGCAATCCCCCCCCCTGCGCCGCCCGGTATCACTGTGCTTGATTGACCAGCAAACTCATCTGACCTAAAGCTCTTAGAGAATCTATGGGGTATTGTCATGAGGAAGATGAGACACCAAACCCAACAATGCAGACGAGCTGAAGGCAGCTTTCAAAGCAACCTGGGCTTTCATAACATCTCACCAGTGCCACAGGCTGACTGCCTCCAGGACACACCGCATTGATGCAGTAATTCATGCAAAAGAAGCCCTGATCAAGTATTGAGTGCATTACTGAAAGAAATTAACTTTTCGATGATATTCCGACTTATTGAGATATACCTGTACTCAGGATAAACCAACAAGCGTTAACCCCAATAAGGTTTTACAAGTGCCAAGTGTAGAGGTACCACAAGATCCAGCAAGCGGTCTGGGATGAGTGGAGACCTAGGAAGTTAGTTATCTACTAATAGAAAGAGTGTAAGTTACACAGCAGCGGCGTCAGCCAGGGGTGAATTGGCCATAGACCTCACAGGGAAATTTCCCAGTGGGCCGATGCCCAGGGGGCCGCCAGGGTCCTCCTCACGGCCGGCCAGTGACATTTTTTGGGGATGTATTTTGTGCTCAAAGGGGCAGTATTTTGTGATGGACTGTGGTATTTGGCTCTGTTGGGATGGTATATTGTGCCACAATATGATATTGCTGGCCCTGACTTTCATCAATTTGTACCCGACTACAAAACAGGGCCACTTTTAGTATTTTTACAGGGCCACTTCAAGTTCCCAGTCCGCCCCTGGCATCAGCGCTGGGCATGCGCTGTGAAGACGGTGTGCCACTGAGCAAAATATGTTATCTGACAGAAGGACTATGAATCACTCAGCAGCGGTGCTAGAGTGGTACATGCTTTGTGAAGATATCTGGATTCTGAGAGAAACACACGACCTGTCAGCAGCTCCTGCTCTTGCGTAGTTTATTAGAGCTCTGGCTACAAACACGCTACTACAGCTTCAAGGGCCACTCTTGTCCAGTCACGTACCTAAGGTCTTAGTGAGTATAAAAACAGTGTTATATACTGCTTGATTAACCTATGTCAACATTTTAAACTAGGATTTAATTTTCAGTGGCTCGACCGTCCCAACAAACTACAGACCAGGTGCACTCTCCACGGCACACCCACTGCCGACAAAATAGCAATAGACAATATCAAATAGTTTGGAGGGCACTCAAATATCTGGTGTTGCAAGGAATTATGTCATAAGTAGATGCACCTAAACCATTTATTGCGATATATTTATATAAGATTGGCAAACAACTGCTAAAAATAGATTAAAAATATAGCAATAGCAAATATTAGCAATATCTACAAATAGGCAAAATAATGTATGAATAAATAAAAATAGAAATAAAAATAGAGATACCTTCACAGATATAGTAACATCAATTAGACAATAAATAATTCCGTTATACCATTAAATTACAAAGACATGATTGTTGCATTTATAAAAATAAAAGTATATTTATAAGTCACATGATTTGCGGTATAATTCCATATCATGTGATTAGTTGTGCAAGTAGGTGCAAATCATTGATCCTCTCAATTTGGAGACGGTCCCTAACTTAACCTCTTAAGGACACAGGGCGTACAGGTACGCCCTAATGTCCGAGTCCTTAAGGACACAGGGCGTACCTGTACGCCCTGTGTTTAAACTGCTACTGCGCCCGATGTGGGCGCCGTAGCAACATGGTTCCTGCTGATGTAGATCAGCAGGAACCATGTTCTAATGCCGAGGGGGGTCATGTGACCCCCCCGTATCGGCGATCGCTGCAAACCGCAGGTCAATTCAGACCTGCGGTTTGCAGCGGTTTAAGATCTCTGATCCCGCGGTCTGTGACCGCGGGGATCAGAGAGTTAATGCCCCAAAGATAATCATATTAACCCCCTGCATCCCCGATCTTGTTATGGCGGCGGGGGTGCAGGGAGTGGTTGCGGCGGCGGTAGGCGGTGCGGGAGGCGGGCGGTGCGGCAGGCGGGATCGCAATAGCGATCCCCGCCCGCCTCCCTTGTAATAATTCCCTGGTGTCTAGTGGTTCTATCAGAGTGCCAGCACATTGCTGGCACTCTGATAGAAAGCGGCTGGCATCTGTGCTGCAGATGCCAGCCGTTTAACCTTCCTTACCGCGGTCCGGACGGACCGCGGTATGGAAGGTGTTAACAGGGAGGGAGCTCCCTCCCTCTCCCATCGGGGGCTGCTGTGCCTATGCAGCCCCCCAGGATGGGATCGCAGAGGGAGGAGCTCCCTCCCTCCTATCCATCACCCACTGCTCTCTAATGGCAGTGGGTGATGGTTACCATGGCAGCAGGACGCTTTCAGAAGCGTCCTGCTTGCCATGGTATAGTAACTCTGGTCAGACTTCTGCTAAAGGCAGAAGTCTGACCAGACTGTAAAAGTAAAAATACAGTGCAGTACACTATATAGTGTACTGTACTGTATTATATAGACACCAGATCCACTGGATCTACAAGAACCAAGTGGGTCTGGGTCAAAAAAATGTAAAAAGTGAAAAAAAGTAAAAATAAAAAAACACAAATCACTGAATAAAAAGTAAAAAAAAAATACACTACACATATTAGGTATCGCCGCGTCCGTAAAAAACAGCTCTATAAAAATATCACATGACTGAACCCCTCAGGTGAACGCCATAAAAAAACAACCAAAAATGGTGTAAATAAGTCATTTTTGGGCACCTTACATCACTAAAAGTGTAATACAAAGCGATCAAAAGGCGTATGCCTCCCAAAATAGTACCAATCTAACCGCCATCTCATCCCGCAAAAAATGAGCCCCTTCATAAAACAATTGCCCAAAAATAAAAAAACTATGCCTCTCAGACTAAAACATGATTTTTTTGTTTCAAAAATGCTTTTTATTGTTAAATGTAAAAATTTTTAAAAAAGTAGACATATTGGGTATCTCCACGTCCGTAAGAATCTGCTCTATAAAAATATCACATGACCTAACCCCTCAAGTAAACACTGTAAAAAAAAAAAAAAAACTTTGTCAAAAAGCCATTTTTTGTCACCTTACATCACAAAAAGTGTAATAGCAAGCGATCAAAAAGTCATATGACCACCCAAATAGTGCCAATCTAACCGCCACCTCATCCCGCAAAAATTATACCCAACCTGAGACGATCGCCTAAAAACTGAAAAAAATATGGCTCTCAGACTATGGAGACACTAAAACATGTTTTTTTGTTTCAAAAGGATATTATTGTGTAACACCAAAATAAATAAAAAAAGTATACATATTGGGTATCGTCGCGTTCGTAACGACCTGCTCTATAAAAATATCACATGACCTAACCCCTCAGGTGAACGCCGAAAACATAAAAAATAAAAACGTTGTAAAAAAGTCATTTTTGTCACCTTACATCACAAAAAGTGTAATAGCAAGTGATCAAAAAGTCATATGCACCCTAAGATAGTACCATTCAAACCGCCATCTCATCCCGCAAAAATGAGCCCCTACATAGGACAATCGCAAAAAAAAAAAAAAACTATGGCTTTCAGAATGTGGAGACACTAAAAAATCATTTTTTCAAAAATGCTTTATTATGTAAAACTGAAACAAAAAACCCCAAAAAGTAGTCATATTTGGTATTGTCGCGTCAGTAACAACCTGCTCTATAGAAATAGCACACAATCTAACCTGTCAGTTCAACGATGTAAATAACAAAAATACAAAACTGTCCCAAAACAGCTATTTTTTGCAAATTATCCATTTTAATCCATTTTTCCAGTAACAAAGCAAGGGTTAACAGCCAAACAAAACTCAATATTTATTGCCCTGATTCTGTAGTTTGCAGAAACACCCCATATGTGGTTGTAAACTGCTGTATGGCCAAACGGCAGGGCACAGAAGGAAGGGAACGCCATATGGTTTTGGAAGGCGGATTTTGCTGGACTGTTTTTTGAGACTATGTCCCATTTGAAGCCCCCTGATGCACCCCTACAGTAGAAACTCCAAAAAAGTGACCCCATTTTTGAAACTACGGGATAAGGTGTCAGTTTTGTTGGTACTATTTTAGGGTAAATATGATTTTTGGTTGCTCTATATTACACTTTTTTGAGGCAAGGTAACAAAAATTGAAATTCTGAAATTTCATCTCCATTTGCCAATAACTCTTGTGGAACACCTAAAGGGTTAACAAAGTTTGTAAAACTAGTTTTGAATACATTGAGGGGTGTAGTTTCTTAGATGGAGTCACTTTTATGGAGTTTCTATTCTAGGGGTGCATCGGGGGCTTCAAATGGGACATGGTGTCAAAAATCCAGTCCAGCAAAATCCGCCTTCCAAAAACCATATGGCGTTCCCTTACTTCTGTGCCCTGCCGTTTGGCCATACAGCAGTTTAGGACCACATATGGGGTGTTTCTGCAAACTACAGAATCAGGGCAATAAATATTGACTTTTGTTTGGCTGTTAACCCTTGCTTTGTTACTGGAAAAAATGGATTAAAATCAAAAATTTTCCCAAAAATCGAAATTCAGAAATTTTATCTTTATTTGCCATTAACTCTTGTGGAAAACCTAAAGGGTTAATGACGTTTGTAAAATCAGTTTTGAGTACCTTCAGGGGTGTAGTTTCTAGAATGGGGTCATTTTTGGGTGGTTTCTATTATGTAAGCCTCGCAAAGTGACTTCAGACCTGAACTGGTCCCTAAAAAGTGGGTTTTTGAAAATTTCTGAAAAATGTCAAGATTTGCTTCTAAACTTCTAAGCCTTGTAATGTCCCCAAAAAATGAAATGGCATTCCCAAAATAATCGATACATGGAGTAGACATATGGGGAATGTAAATCAATAACTTTTTTGGGCAGTATTACTATGTATTCTAGAAGTAGAGAAATTGAAACTTGGAAAATTGTAAATTTTTCAAAATTTTTGGTAAATTTGGTATTTTTTTATAAATAAAAATGAAATTTTTCGACTTTATTTTACCACTGTCATGAAATACAATATGTGACGAAAAAACAATCTCAGAATGGCCTGGATAAGAAAAAGCGTTTTAAAGTTATCACCACATAAAGTGACACTGGTCAGATTTCCAAAAAATGGCCTGGTCCTTAAGGTGAAATAGGGCCGTGTCCTTAAGGGGTTAAATAAGTGCAGGGGCCTAAGGACAAATAGTAAAACTGTAAACAGAGTCCAGGAAGCAAGGTCAAGCCAGGAGGTCACAGAGGTACACAAGGAGTAATCACAAATACAAGGTCAAATACAATCCAAAGTCAAAAGCCAAGAGGTCACGTCAATACCAAGGAGGTCGCAGGGTCAAGGTAAAAAACAAGCCGAGGTTAAAATACATACAAGAGATCCAATTCAAGAGAACGCTTGTGAGGGTAGCAAAGACCGTTCACAGGCAACCTGTGACCAGCAGACTGCTTGTTTAAATAGCAGAACAAGTGGGTCGCATGACGTGGCCAGCGTCACGTGACCCAAGTCCAGCCCAAACCATCTGAGCGCCGATTAATTGTGATCGGCGCTCAGTTACTTTTCTTTCAGCTAGGAGGATGCCG
>CM065592.1:351079198-351125370 GCA_033119425.1 Bufotes viridis
TTTTAGATTTTGCTTAACTTTTCTCTATGCACTTTGTGGGGAGTCGCTCTGGTAGATAGCGGTGCGGGTGCAGTACAGAGGCAAAAGGGAGTCCAGAAAGTGCAATAAACAGT
The DNA here is from genome assembly GCA_033119425.1 of Bufotes viridis. Taxonomy (NCBI): domain Eukaryota; kingdom Metazoa; phylum Chordata; class Amphibia; order Anura; family Bufonidae; genus Bufotes; species Bufotes viridis. The sequence continues at coordinate 351,079,312 of CM065592.1, forward strand.
GTTTTATTCACACTTGCACAAAATAAACGGTAAACAGTCTCTTGGTGTTAATTCACACACATCAGAAATAATGAGGCAAAACAAAACTGTCCCAAACAGGTTCCCGTCACCTGGGAGGTTTTAGGTGCAGGTTCGCACCTGGCTGTCAGTCCAGCTGCAAGACGATCGACCTCAGGCTTCCAGGCCGTCTGCACTCCTCCTTGCTTGGGCTCTTGCTTCCAGCCCAGAGAACTCCACATAGCACAGAATGGATCAGAACTCCCAAACTCCAATGATTCCACAGCCTAACAGCAGCTCCAGGACAATCACACCCACCTGCTGGTGCTGGCTGTCTTTTAAAGGCCCCGGGAAAAACCGGCCTGGACCGTGGGGAATAGGCACCCACCCAACTCTTTGCCTACTCCCAGTAAGAGCTGGCCCGGATTGGCTTTGCAGCCAAACTAAATATCAAGTTGTCAAGCAGCACTAGCTGCTGCTGACACCCAAAAACCCGGCTCTTACCTCACCGCGGCCAGGAACCTCGGTGACACGTACCTGCCATCCAAGACGGCACCCTGCACCTTACCACATACTCCCCCCTTTGTTCAACCCTGAGGGGGTGAACACATGTGAGGCAGTGGACGCGGGACAGGGCATCTGCGTTACCCTGTAAGCGGCCTGCCCTGTGTTCTACCGAAAATTTGAAATTTTGCAGGGATAGGAACCACCTGGTGACCCGAGCATTCCTCTCCTTGGCCTGGCTCATCCACTTGAGAGGGGAATGGTCGATCACCAGACGGAACCTCCTCCCTAACAGGTAATAGTGGAGAGATTCGAGTGCCCACTTGATAGCCAGGCACTCCCTCTCCACTATACTGTACCTGGTCTCGGCTGGGGTGAGTTTCCGGCTCAGGAAGACAACGGGATGTTCTTCCCCATTGACTTCCTGAGACAGTACCGCACCGAGACCTACCTCCGAGGCATCTGTCTGAACGACGAACTCCCTGTTGAAGTCGGGTGTCACCAAAACCGGGGACCCACACAGGGCCGACTTCAACGCGGAGAAAGCCTCCTCCGCCTTCTCACTCCAGCTAACCTTCCCAGACTTTCGCCCCTTCAACAGGTCTGTCAACGGCGCTGCTATTGTGGCAAAGTGGGGCACAAACCGCATGTAGTACCCTACAATTCCCAGGAAGGACTTTACCTGCCTGGTGGTGACCGGTCGGGGCCAGTTACGTATGGCCTCTACCTTAGTTACCTGCGGCTTGATGACTCCCCGCCCAATAACATATCCCAGATATTTGGTCTCTTCCAACCCAATCGCACACTTCTTTGGATTGGCAGTTAGTCCAGCTTTCCTCAGGGCATCCACTACCGCCTGTACTTTGGGCAAATGGCTTTCCCAGTCGGTGCTGTGGATGATTACATCATCTAAGTAGGCCGAAGCGTACCGACGGTGAGGTCGCAGCACAATATCCATTAACCTTTGGAAGGTGGCGGGGGCGCCATGCAGGCCAAAGGGTAACACCTTGTAATGATACAGGCCCTGCGGCCTGCGGGGTAACAAAAGCGTTTTTTTCCTTGGCCGCCTCCGTTAAGGGTACTTGCCAGTATCCTTTAGTGAGGTCTAGCACAGAAAAATAACAAGCTTGCCCTAAATTCTCAACAAGCTCGTCTACCCGGGGCATGGGATACGCATCAAACTTGGACACTTCATTTAACTTGCGAAAATCGTTGCAGAACCGCAACGTCCCATCCGGCTTGGGTATTAGAACTATGGGACTGGCCCACTCACTTTTCGACTCCTCAATGACATCGAGCTTCAACATTAATTGCACTTCCTCCGCGATGGCCCGTCGCCGAGCCTCAGGTACCCGGTATGGTTTTAACCGGATCTTAGCCTGAGGCTCAGTGACGATGTCATGTTGGATGAGAGACGTGCGGCCAGGGAGGTCCGAGAACACATCCGTGTTCCGACTGATGAACTCCCTGACTTCTTGAACTTGTTTGGAAGACAGGCTGTCTGCAATTTTTACCGTAGCTACCGCTTCGCAGGCCTCGAACTGTGGGGCTGGACCCTTCTCACCTAGAAGCCCTGGCCGGGGGCTGTTGTCGTCGGCCGTGTTCCTATCCTTCAACGGCTTTAGTAAATTCACGTGGTACACCTGCTCCGGCTTGCGCCGCCCTGGCTGGTGTACCTTGTAATTTACTTCCCCTACCTTCTCGATCACCTCATAGGGGCCCTGCCACCTAGCTAGGAACTTGCTGTCAAGGGTGGGTACCAGAACCAAAACCCGATCTCCCGGATTGAAGTCCCGTACCCGAGCCTGACGATTATACACCCTACTCTGGGCTTGTTGCGCTGCCTCCATTTGCTCCCGGACGAGCGGTAACACCCTTTCCATCCGTTCCTGCATCTGGGTGACATACTCAATGACACTTTTGTGGGGGACAGGCTGTTGTTCCCACGCTTCCTTGGCGATATCCAACAGGCCCCGAGGGTGTCTGCCATAAAGCAGTTCAAAGGGCGAGAACCCAGTAGAGGCCTGGGGCACCTCTCGCACTGCGAACATGAGATAGGGCAGAAGCAGGTCCCAGTCCTTCCCATCTCTAGACACCACCCTTTTTAACATTTTTTTAGAGTTTGGTTAAACTCTTTCGACAAGACCGTCCGTTTGCGGATGGTAAACGGACGTCCGCAATTGCTTTATACGCAATAATTTACACAGTTCCCTCATAACTTTGGACATAAAAGGGGTCCCTTGGTCTGTCAGAATCTCTTTTGGCAGGCCCATACGGGAAAACATTTCCATTAACTCTTTGGCAATGAGCTTAGCCGAGGTATGTCGCAGAGGCACCGCCTCCGGATACCGAGTGGCATAGTCGAGAACTACCAGAATGTGTTGGTGGCCCCTGGCAGACTTTGGTACAGGCCCGATTAGATCCATAGCGATACGCTCAAACGGGACCTCAATGATTGGAAGAGGCACAAGAGGACTACGGAAATGTGGTTGGGGGCTATTTACCTGACAGGTTGGACAAGATTTACAATATTCTTCTACCTCCTTAAACACACCAGGCCAATAAAACCGCTGCAGTATGCGGTCTTGGGTTTTCTGCCACCCCAAGTGTCCCCAAGAACATGTTGGTGGGCAAGCTCCATGACAAGCTTGCGATACGCTGTGGGCACCACCAACTGTTCAACAGGTTCACCTCGGATTTGGTTCACCCGATATAACATTTCTTGGTGAACGACAAAGCGGGGAAATATTAACTCAGCCCCTGGCTTCTGGGGTTTACCATCAATTTCCACCACATTCTCCCAGGCCCTGGTTAGGGTTTGGTCCCGGTGTTGGGCGGTCCCAAAATTGTCTCCGGAGACGTGGAGGTCTGCCAACTCAGGTCCTGGTGGCACGTCCTCCATGTCTCCCACCATTACACTCAGTGGGGGTGTCTCCCCCTCTATCACAGAAGTGGTGGTCACCCCTACGGCAGGCCCTTCGGACTCGGGCTCCCAGGGCTCTGGCCTCCCACTGGAACCAGGCCACTCTGCTAGGGTTACCCCTGTCTCAGGGCTATTAGTCACTTTCATCTGGCCATAGTGATGGAAAACCAGGGATGTCTCTCCCAATTATTAGTTCATAAGGTAGCTTTGTGGAGATCGCCACTTCACAAGTCCAGGTGCCGGCCGCCGTGGATAGAGACATTACAGCCGTGGGATAGTTCTTTAAGTCTCCATATATGCACACCACACCAACTTTCCGGCCCGTATACTGGGTGGGCTGTACCAGGGCAGCACTTACCAGGGTTACTAGGCTCCCTGAGTCCAGCAGCGCCACTGCCAGATTATCACCCACTTGCACCTGGCACAGGTGACGATTGTCCATTGTCTCGGGGTGCCGGTTGCACACAGTCTCCGGGCATACATGGAAGCCCGGTACCCATAATTAGTCTCCATGGGTTCTCCCCACTGTGGACAGTCGGCCCTTACGTGGCCAGGCTCGTGACACCACCAGCAGACTATCGGGGCCGGGTCTACAGGGGGTACACCCCGAGCAGGTTTCTCGGGTACCAGTCGTCGGGACTGGATGGGAGACCTCCGGGGTTTGACCGGCCCCCTCCCAACAACACCCCCTTTCAAGTTTTTTGTGGCCTCATAGCGCTCCACCAGGTCGACCATTTCTAGGGCATTGGTGGGTGATACCTGGCCGATCCAGTGCTGAAGGGGGTAAGGCAAGGCCCTCCAGAACATGTCAGCCAGCAGATGGTCCAGCATAGCAGTCGGACTTAGAATATCAGGCTGCAGCCATTTTTGCAACCTGTGCAGCAACTCATAGTACTGCAGCCGGGCGGGTTCAGCCGCTTTAAAGTCCCACTGGTGGACTTGCTGAGCCCGGACTAACACGTTTACCCCCAGCCTGGCCAGGATCTCCCCCTTCACCGTGGGGTAATCAGCAGCCTGGTCATCTGCTAAATCAGAAAAAACCTGCTGGAGTCCGGATGCCAGGAACGGAGCGACCACTTCAGCCCACTGGTCACGGGGTAACTTCTCCCTCACGGCCACCTTTTCAAAGACCGCCAGATAGGTCTCAACGTCGTCTGAGGGGGTCATCTTTGGGATCGCCGCACGGACCGCTTTCCGGGCATCATGGACGTGTTGGGACGCTCCTGCCGTTTTGCAAAGCCATCACGTGTTGTAAAAGCAGCTGATTAGTCTCCTGCTGCTGCTTGTTAGCCTCAAGCTGCTGCAGGTTAGCCTCCATGAGAGCTTTTACAATCGCCTCCATGTTGCCAGAAATTCCTGCTTGTAACTTTGCAGGTAATATATTACATGCACTCGTGCGCAGCAAAACAAACAAACTTCGGCATTCACGCCAGCCTCACTGCGCATGCCCGCATCCTCCACCAAATGTGGGGAGTCGCTCTGGTAGATAGCGGTGCGGGTGCAGTACAGAGGCAAAAGGGAGTCCAGAAAGTGCAATAAACAGTGTTTTATTCACACTTGCACAAAATAAACAGTAAACAGTCTCTTGGTGTTAATTCACACACATCAGAAATAATGAGGCAAAACAAAACAGTCCCAAACAGGTTCCCGTCACCTGGGAGGTTTTAGGTGCAGGTTCGCACCTGGCTGTCAGTCCAGCCGCAAGACGATCGACCTCAGGCTTCCAGGCCGTCTGCACTCCTCCTTGCTTTGGCTCTTGCTTCCAGGACAATCACACCCACCTGCTGGTGCTGGCTGTCTTTTAAAGGCCCCGGGAAAAACCGGCCTGGACCGTGGGGAATAGGCACCCACCCAACTCTTTGCCTACTCCCAGTAAGAGCCGGCCCGGATTGGCTTTGCAGCCAAACTAAATATCAAGTTGTCAAGCAGCACTAGCTGCTGCTGACACACAAAAACCCGGCTCTTACCTCACCGAGGCCAGGAACCTCGGTGACACTTACCTGCCATCCACGACTGCACCTTACCACAACTTATATACCGTATTTTTCTGTGAATAGATATTTAACTTGTTAACTTGTTTTATGTAAAAACCAAGATGGTGCTGACATCCTGTAATATAAGCCAATAAAATATTTACATGTAACACCAGTCTTTTGAGTGAAATTCTTAACATTGATGTCAATTATTATAATTTTTCACTGGCAAATCTCCAAATCTTCAATCAAATGCTCGGACTACCCATGCAAATATGAGATCCATGTACCATAAACTATAGCCTGCATCAGTGGCGGATCCAGAGCCTGGTCTCGGGAGGGGCACTTCCCTGGGCAATTGGAACTTATGGGGCCCCTATGTCCCCGCCCACCCTCAAGCCACACCCACACACAGCCCTACCCATATATTGCGCCCATACCTCTTACATCCAGTGACGTCTCCTTTGATGTAGATGTTCTCTTTCCCCGTCTTCTCCTTTCAGACCAGGCCACCATTTTTCTGTCATTTTCCGTCTCTGCAGTTTAACAAAAAATAAATCTTAGTTTACAACTTTTCCATCATCCACCCATATTTCTGGACAAAACATCCCACTACCTCCAATACTGTGCCGCTGTGGTCCCCAATAGTGCCCCCAATATTAAGTGCCTCTCCCCCCATCATCATGTGCCAGTGAAAACTTTCAAACCCCCCCCCCCATGTGCCAGTACCAAGTGCCAAACCCCCCCATGTGCCAGTATGAAGTGCCTCTCCCCCATCATGTGCCAGTAACAACTGCCAAACCCCCCATGTGCCAGTACCAAGTGCCAAACCCCCCAAGTGCCAGTATGAAGTGCCAAACCCCCCCATGTGCTAGTATCAAGTTCAAGTGCCAACCCCCCATGTGCCAGTATCAAGTGTATGCCCCAGGTGCCAGTATCAAGTGCCAAACCCCCCTCATTTGCCAGTATCAAGTGCCAACCCCCCCCAAATGCCTGCATCAAGTGCCAACCCCACCTCATTTGCCATCAAACGCCAAACTGCTGCCCCCTCATTTGCCAGTATTAAGTGCCAACCCCCCATGTGCCTGTATCAAGTGCCAACCCCCCCACCCCCATGTGCCTGTATCATGTGCCAACCCCCCCATGTGCCAGTATCATGTGCCTTTATCATGTGCCAAACAACCCCCCCCATGTGCCAGTATCATGTGCCTTTATCATGTGCCAAACAACCCCCCCATGTGCCAGTGGTATCAAGTGCCTGTATTATGTGCCAAACAATCCCCCCATGTGCCAGTATCATGTGCCAAACAATCGCCCCCCATGCGCCAAACAATCCCCCCCCATGTGCCAAACCATCTCCAACCCTCCATGTGCCTGTATCATGTGCCAAACAATCCCCCATGTGTCAGTATCATGTGCCAAACTATTCCCCCCCCCATGTGCCTGTATCATGTGCCAAACAATCCCCCCCATGTGCCAGTATCATGTGCCAAACTATCCCCCCCCATGTGCTGTGCCTGTATCATGTGCCAAACAATCCCCCCATGTGCCAGTATCATGTGCCAAACTACCCCCCCCATGTGCCAGTATCATGTGCCAAACAATCCCCCTCATGTGCCAAACTGCCGAACCCCCCCCCCCCCCCCAATATGCCCCTTATGTGCCTGTGGGTCCGGTCTTTAAAAAAAAAACAACAACAAGACACTTATACTTACCTCCATCCTTCACAGCGATGTGATGCAGGCCTCTTCCAGCCTGTGTCCCGCTCTGTACAGCTCACAGGCGCCGCCTGCACGAACATCTGATAGGCTGCCGGCCTAGTGCCGGCAGCCTATCAGAGGAGCAGAAAAGGGAGACGCCTCTCCCTCCCTGCCCAACAGCACAGCCATCTGTATCGCTGTCCTGAGGACGGCGATATAGATGACTATGGAGATGAACGCTTCACAATGGAAGTGTTCATCTCCCTGTGCCCCGCCACCGCCGCATACATTTTTTTGGCCCGTTGCCCCCCTCCCTGGATCCGCCAATGGCCTGCATTGACTAAGGTTTTTGTGTCAGAATCCAGGCACCTTCTTTTGATGCAAATCAATTTAGACAAATGTATTGTAACAGGGAGCCGACGACACGCTTCCTCCTTGCCTCGCCGGCAGCATCCTGCATCTGTGCAGGAGCGAGGACGCGGCCTGCGTCCTTGACTCCATGGGGACCAGGGGGCGGGGAGGACCCGGCCGAGCACGCCTCCTCAGCACGGCCGGCATCCTCCTAGCTGAAAGAAGTAACTGAGCGCCGATCACAATGAATCGGCGCTCAGATGGTTTGGGCTGGACTTGGGTCACGTGACGCTGGCCACGTCATGTGACCCACTTGTTCTGCTATTTAAACAAGCAGTCTGCTGGTCACAGGTTGCCTGTGAACGGTCTTTGCTACCCTCACAAGCGTTCTCTTGAATTGGATCTCTTGTATGTATTTTAACCTCGGCTTGTTTTTACCTTGACCCTGCGACCTCCTTGGTATTGACGTGACCTCTTGGCTTTTGACTTTGGATTGTATTTGACCTTGTATTTGTGATTACTCCTTGTGTACCTTCGTGACCTCCTGGCTTGACCTTGCTTCCTGGACTCTGTTTACGGTTTTACTATTTGTCCTTAGGCCCCTGCACTTATTTAAGTTAGGGACCGTCTCCAAATTGAGAGGATCAATGATTTGCACCTACTTGCACAACTAATCACATGATATGGAATTATACCGCAAATCATGTGACTTATAAATATACTTTTATTTTTATAAATGCAACAATCATGTCTTTGTAATTTAATGGTATAACGGAATTATTTATTGTCTAATTGATGTTACTATATCTGTGATATAAAAATTTCAATTGTTATTTATTCATACATTATTTTGCCTAATTGTAGATATTGCTAATATATATTTTTAATCTATTTTTAGCAGTTGTTTGCCAATCTTATATATATATCGCAATAAATGGTTCAGGTGCATCTACTTATGACATAATTCGTGGCAACACCAGATATTTGAGTGCCCTCCAAACTATTTGATATTGTCTATTGCTATTTTGTCGGCAGTGGGTGTGCCGTGGAGAGTGCACCTGGTCTGTAGTTTGTTGGGACGGTCGAGCCACTGAAAATTAAATCCTAGTTTAAAATGTTGACATAGGTTAATCAAGCAGTATATAACACTGTTTTTATACTCACTAAGACCTTAGGTACGTGACTGGACAAGAGTGGCCCATTGAAGCTGTAGTAGCGTGTTTGTAGCCAGAGCTCTAATTAACTACGCAAGGGCAGGAGCTGCTGACAGGTCGTGTTTCCCTCAGAATCCAGATATCTTCACAAAGCATGTACCACTCTGGCACCGCTGCTGAGTGATTCATAGTCCTTCTGTCAGATAACATATTTTGCTCAGTGGCACACCGTCTTCACAGCGCATGCCCAGCGCTGATGCCAGGGGCGGACTGGGAACTTGAAGTGGCCCTATAAAAATACTACAAGTGGCCCTGTTTTGTAGTCGCTACAAATTGATGAAAGTCATGGCCAGCAATATCATATTGTGGCACAATATACCATCCCAACAGAGCCAAATACCAAAGTCCATCACAAAATACTGCCCCTTTGAGCACAAAATACATCCCCAAAAAATGTCACTGGCCGGCCGTGAGGAGGACCCTGGCGGCCCCCTGGGCATCGGCCCACTGGGAAATTTCCCTGTGAGGTCTATGGCCAATTTACCCCTGGCTGACGCCGCTGCTGTGTAACTTACACTCTTTCTATTAGTAGATAACTCACTTCCTAGGTCTCCACTCATCCCAGACCGCTTGCTGGATCTTGTGGTACCTCTACACTTGGCACTTGTAAAACCTTATTGGGGTTAACGCTTGTTGGTTCATCCTGAGTACAGGTACATCTCAATAAGTCGGAATATCATCGAAAAGTTAATTTCTTTCAGTAATGCACTCAATACTTGATCGGGGCTTCTTTTGCATGAATTACTGCATCAATGCGGTGTGTCCTGGAGGCAGTCAGCCTGTGGCACTGGTGAGATGTTATGAAAGCCCAGGTTGCTTTGAAAGCGGCCTTCAGCTCGTCTGCATTGTTGGGTTTGGTGTCTCATCTTCCTCTTGACAATACCCCATAGATTCTCTAAGAGCTTTAGGTCAGATGAGTTTGCTGGTCAATCAAGCACAGTGATACTGTGGTTATTAAACCGGGTATTGGTACTTTTGGCAGTGAGGGCAGGTGCCTAGTCCTGCTGGAAATCAGCATCTCCATAAAGCTTGTCAGCCGAGGGAAGCACAAAGTGCTCGAAAATGTTTCTGGTAGACAGCTATACTGACTTTGGACTTGATATAACACAGTGGACCAACACCAGCAGATGACATGGCTCTCCAAACCATTACTGACTGTGGAAACTTCACAATGGACCCCAAGCTACTTGGATCGTGTGACTCTCCACTCTTCCTCCAGACTCTGGGACCTTGACTTCCAAAAGAAATGCAAAATTTACTTTCATCTGAAAACAGGACTTTGGACCACTGAACAACAGTCCAGTCTATTTTCATAAGTGGCTTGACTCAAGGAAAGTAAAAGTTGTAGTCCATGGCCTGGATGCTCTTGAAGCACTGACATATCTCAGTGCATACAGATGTTCTGAAATCTGAACCTTATTACATACCACATTATTTTCTATATCACTAATGTGCTGGTGGAAGCCTGCCTTTTTCTGTTTGTGCTATGGTACTATATGCCCTTGGTCTTTGCAGTAAATACTCCTCAACCTTTTTCCTCTGTTCCGGCAAAGGTTTGTAGTCTACTTACATTGTAGGAAGGCCACAACAAATTCCAGGTTCTCTGCTGCCTAAGGTGAAAACTAAATGGCACCCACCTCCCTACCCAGCCCTACTACTAAATACATATTTGGATGGACATTACATTCTGCTGTAACAGACATACAGGAGAACATAGCACCACATACCTTATATCCATTGATATCTCATCTGAAATATAGATGTTCCCTTTTCTAATCTTTTCCATTATGACCAGACCGCCATGATGAATTATGCCACACAGACATCTAAGGTACCTCATTGTAACATCATCCTCCTCACCTTCTCAGCATCAACTCCCCATCCTGCTGCTACCCCCAATACTATGTCCACTGCGCTCCCTAAAGCCCACACTCTACTGCAAAATAATAGTGCTATACAGAGTACTCCCCCCAATAGTAATAGTTAGTGTTGCGCTAATTGAGCTTCGGATTCTAGGTCTCAAGTCGATTCGCTGAAAACTTCTTTTTAATGCTGTACATAGACCCATCTGTATTATAATGCCCCTCTGTTGTGTCGGCTGTATTATAATGGCCCTGTAGTGCCATTATGTATTATAATGGCCCAGTAGTGCCAGTATGTATGATTCTTCCCTGTAGTTCTCTCTGTATAATACTGCACATCATCCTTCATACTGCCAGTATATATAATACTTCTTAATCTCCTCCCCCAGTACCAATATACATAATGCCCTGTCCTTCCTGTAGAGCCAATATATAATGCTCCTCTGCCCTCTGCTCTCCCCCTGTAGTGACAGTATATAATGCTCCCTGTCATGTCTGTATACAATGCTACCCACTGTAGGCCCAGTATATAATGCTCCACCCCCCATGTAGAGCCAGTATATAATGTCCCCCAACCCTCAAAAATTTCCCGGTGGGCCGATGGCCCCCTAAACCCTCTTCTTGGACAAAAGTCAGGTACATAGAGATCTTATGCTCTCAGCATTAATTAATTTAGGCAGTATTTTGTGCTGCACTGTGGTATCTGGGACTATTTTTAGTTTTTTTTTCCAGGGCTACTTTAACCCCTTAAGGACCAAGGGCGTACATGTACGCCCTGTGAATTTCCGATCACCACTGCGCACGTGGCGGTGATCGGAACAAGATGCCTGCTGAAATCAATCAGCAGGCACCTTGGCACAATGCCCAGGGGGGGTCCCCCCATGTCAGCGATAGCAGCAAACCTCAGGTCAATTCAGACCTGCTGTTTGCTGCGCTATCTGTAGTCTCTGATCCACGCGGTCTGTGACCGCGGGGATCAGAGACTAAAATATGCCTCAAACCTATAAATTTTAACCCCCCCCCTGCACCCCCGGGCGGCGCGGGGGGGGGGGGATTGCGGGCGGTGCTGCGGGTGGGCGGCACAGGAGGCGGGCCGTGCGGCAGGCGGGATTGCAATTGCGATCCCCCGCCCGCCTCCTTTCAAACGCTTTCCCTGGTGTCTAGTGGGTTTAGCAGGGGGTCAGCACATTGCTGACCCCCTGCTATAAACTGCTGACATCTGTGCTGCAGATTTCAGCAGTTTAACCCCTTCTATACCGCGGTCCGTACGGACCGCGGTATAGAAGGTGATAACATGGAGGGAGCTCCCTCCCTCTCCCATCGGGGGGCTGCTGTACCTTTGCAGCCCCCCCGACGGGATAGGATAGCAGAGGGAGGGAGCTCCCCTCCCTTCCCATCACCCGCTGCTTTGTAATGGCAGCGGGTGATGGTTACCATGGCAGCAGGACGCTTTCAGAAGCGTCCTGCTCTCCATGGCACTGAAACTCTGAATGGGCTTTTGCTAAAGACAAAAGCCTATTCAGACTTTGTAAAGTAAAAAAATACAGTAAGTACACTATATAGTGTACTTACTGTATTATATAGACACCAGATCCACTGGATCTACAAGAACCAAGTGGGTCTGGGTCAAAAAATGTCAAAAAGTGAAAAAAAGTAAAAATAAGAAAAATACATATCACTGAATAAAAATAAAAAAAAACAAATACACTACACATATTAGGTATCGCCGCGTCCATAAAAATCTCCTCTATAAAAATATCACGTGACCTAACCCCTCACGCAAATACCGTAAAATAAACTGCAAAAAAATGGTGTAAAAAAGCAATTTTTTGTCACCTTGCATCACAAAAAGTGTAATTCCAAGTGATCAAAAAGGTGTATGCCTCCCAAAATAGTACCAATAAAACCGCCATCTCATCCCGCAATAAATGAGTCCTTATATAGGACAATCGCCCAAAAAAATTAAAAAATATGGCTCTCAGACTTTGGAGACACTAAAACATAATTTTTTTTTCTAAAATGCTATTATTGTGTTAAAGTAAAATAAATAAATAAAAAGTATACATATTATGTATCTCCGCGTCCGTAAAAACCTGCTCTATAACAATATCACATTATTTAACCCCTCAGGTAAATACTGTTAAAAAAATAAAATAAAAACAATGTAAAAAAAAAATATTTTTGTCACCTCACATATCAAAAACTGTAATAGCATGCGATCAAAAAGTTATATGCACCCAAAAATATTGCCAATCAAACCGTCATCTCATCCCGCAAAAAATGATCCCCCACATAGGACAATCACCCCCAAAAAAAAAAAAAAAAAATAGGGCTCTCAGACTATGGAGACACTAAAACATGATTTGTTTTGTTTTAAAAAATGATAATATTGTGTAAAACTTAAATAAATAAATAAAAAGTATACATATTTGGTATCGGCGCGTCCGTCGCAACCTTCTCTATAAAAAAAAAAACACATGAACAAACCCCTCAGGTGAACACAAAAAAAAAAAAATACGGTGTCAAAAGCCATTTTTGTCACCTTACATCTAAAAAGTGTAATAGCAAGCGACTAAAATGTCATATGCACCCCAAGGTAGTTTCAATCAAACCGACATCTCATCCCGCAAAACATGAGCCCCTACATAAGACAGTCGCCCAAAAAATAAAAAAAATATATGGCTTTCAGAATGTGAAGACACTAAAAAATCATTATTTTTAAAAATGCTCTATTATGTAAAACTGAAACAAAACCCCTAAAAAGTAGCCATATTTGGTATTGCTGCGTCCGTAGCAACCTGCTCTATAGAAATAGCACACAATCTAACCTGTCAGTTCAACGATGTAAATAACAAAAATAAAAACGGTCCGAAAATAGCTATTTTTTTGCAAATTTTCCATTTTAATCAATTTTTTCCAGTAACAAAGCAAGGGTTAACAGCCAAACAAAACTCAATATATATTGCCCCGATTCTCTAGTTTGCAGAAACACCCCATATGTGGTCGTAAACTGCTGTATGGCCAAACGGCAGGGCGTAGAAGGAAGGGAACGCTATATGGTTTTTGGAAGGCAGATTTTGCTGGACTGGTTATTTGACACCATGTCCCTTTTGAAGCCCCCCTGATGCACCCCTACAGTAGAAACTCCAAAAAAGTGACCCCATTTTGGAAACTACGGGATAAGGTGTCAGTTTTGTTTTATTATTTTAAGGTAAATATGATTTTTGGTTGCTCTATAAAAATGTCAAAAAAGTGAAAAAAAAAGTAAAAATAAGAAAAATACATATCACTGAATAAAAATAAAAAAAAACAAATACACTACACATATTAGGTATCGCCGCGTCCATAAAAATCTCCTCTATAAAAATATCACGTGACCTAACCCCTCACGCAAATACCGTAAAATAAACTGCAAAAAAATGGTGTAAAAAAGCAATTTTTTGTCACCTTGCATCACAAAAAGTGTAATTCCAAGTGATCAAAAAGGTGTATGCCTCCCAAAATAGTACCAATAAAACCGCCATCTCATCCCGCAATAAATGAGTCCTTATATAGGACAATCGCCCAAAAAAATTAAAAAATATGGCTCTCAGACTTTGGAGACACTAAAACATAATTTTTTTTTCTAAAATGCTATTATTGTGTTAAAGTAAAATAAATAAATAAAAAGTATACATATTATGTATCTCCGCGTCCGTAAAAACCTGCTCTATAACAATATCACATTATTTAACCCCTCAGGTAAATACTGTTAAAAAATAAAATAAAAACAATGTAAAAAAAAAATATTTTTGTCACCTCACATATCAAAAACTGTAATAGCATGCGATCAAAAAGTTATATGCACCCAAAAATATTGCCAATCAAACCGTCATCTCATCCCGCAAAAAATGATCCCCCACATAGGACAATCACCCCCAAAAAAAAAAAAAAAATAGGGCTCTCAGACTATGGAGACACTAAAACATGATTTGTTTTGTTTTAAAAAATGATAATATTGTGTAAAACTTAAATAAATAAATAAAAAGTATACATATTTGGTATCGGCGCGTCCGTCGCAACCTTCTCTATAAAAAAAAAAACACATGAACAAACCCCTCAGGTGAACACAAAAAAAAATAAATATATACGGTGTCAAAAGCCATTTTTGTCACCTTACATCACAAAAAGTGTAATAGCAAGCGACTAAAATGTCATATGCACCCCAAGGTAGTTTCAATCAAACCGACATCTCATCCCGCAAAACATGAGCCCCTACATAAGACAGTCGCCCAAAAAATAAAAAAAATATATGGCTTTCAGAATGTGAAGACACTAAAAAATCATTATTTTTAAAAATGCTCTATTATGTAAAACTGAAACAAAACCCCCTAAAAAGTAGCCATATTTGGTATTGCTGCGTCCGTAGCAACCTGCTCTATAGAAATAGCACACAATCTAACCTGTCAGTTCAACGATGTAAATAACAAAAAATAAAAACGGTCCGAAAATAGCTATTTTTTTGCAAATTTTCCATTTTAATCAATTTTTTCCAGTAACAAAGCAAGGGTTAACAGCCAAACAAAACTCAATATATATTGCCCCGATTCTCTAGTTTGCAGAAACACCCCATATGTGGTCGTAAACTGCTGTATGGCCAAACGGCAGGGCGTAGAAGGAAGGGAACGCCATATGGTTTTTGGAAGGCAGATTTTGCTGGACTGGTTATTTGACACCATGTCCCTTTTGAAGCCCCCCTGATGCACCCCTACAGTAGAAACTCCAAAAAAGTGACCCCATTTTGGAAACTACGGGATAAGGTGTCAGTTTTGTTTTATTATTTTAAGGTAAATATGATTTTTGGTTGCTCTATATTACACTTTTTTTTGAGGCAAGGTAACAAAAAATAGAAATTCCGAAATGTCATCTCCATTTGCCAATAAATCTTGTGGAACACCTAAAGGGTTAACAAAGTTTGCAAAATCAGTTTTGAATACCTTCAGGGGTATTCAACTTGCAGTAAGGTACTGGATACAGAAAAATACAGATTTTGGCCACCACACTAGACCAGAGATAATGAAATGTTTTCGATACACACTGTATTAACTTGCAGTAATGTACTGGAAACAGAAAAATACAGATTTTGGCCACTACACTAGACCAAAGATAATGTAATTTTTACGATACACACTGGATTGACTTTCAGTAAAGTACTGGAAACAGAAAAACACTACACTAGGCCAAAGATAATGAAATTTTTACGATACACACTGTATTTACTTTCAATAAGGTACTGGATACAGAAAAATACAGATTTGGCCTCTACACTAGGCCAGAGATAATTAAATCTTTACGATACACACTGTATTGACTTTCAGTAAGGTACTGGATACAGAAAAATACTGATTTTGGCCTCTACACTAGGCCAGAGATAATGAAATTTTTACGATACACACTGTATTGACTTTCAGTAAGGTACTGGATGCAGAACAATACAGAGTTTGGCCTCTACACTAGGCCAGAGATAAGTCAATTTTTACGATACACACTGTATTGACTTTCAGTAAGGTACTGGATGCAGAACAATACAGAGTTTGGCCACTACACTAGATCAGAGATAATGATATTTTTATGATACACATTGTATTGTCTTTGATTAAGGTACCGGATACAGAAAAATACAGATTTTGGCCACTACACTATGCCAGAGATAATGTAGTTTTTAATATAGACACTGTATTCGGATGTAGTTCTATATTGGATACAAATTTGTCCCAAATAAAATGCATTCTCTGCTGGAATACTGTATATACGGTTGCAGCCTAAACGCACACACAGATGTGGCCAAAACCAGTTAACTATGGCCAAAATATAAATTACTCTCTGTTGGAGTAATTAATTCAACGGTTGCTGATTGAACGCACACACAGATGCGGCACAAGTTAGGTTAATTTACCCAGAAAAAAAAAAAATTCTCTGATGGTGCAGTGTATATCTCAGTACCAGGCACACTGTAGTAAATAAGCCCCTTTTTATAATGGCTGCCCAACACACTGCTTTATGATGGTGCAGTGTATATCTCAGTACTAGGCACACCGTAGTGAATAAGCCCCTTTTTATAATATCTGCCCAACACACTGCTTTATGATGGTGCAGTGTATATCTCAGTACCAGGCACACTGTAGTGAATAAGCCCCTTTTTATAATGTCTGCCCAACACACTGCTTTATGATGGTGCAGTGTATATCTCAGTACCAGGCACACTGTAGTGAATAAGCCCCTTTTTATAATATCTGCCCAACACACTGCTTTATGATGGTGTATTGTAGATGTCATTAATCTGAAATCTTTCTGTCTTTTAGAAGTTTGGGTAGTTAAAAAAGCGATTTTCACGCCCTGCACTATTTGTCCCTTCCTGGTGACGCCTGTCCCTGATAGTTCTGAAGCAAACCCCTTCTTAAAAAAAAGGTGCTTCACTGCTGTCAAACATACAGTGTAGTCCTTAAAAGGACTGTTAGGTCTTTCAATAAGGTTTTTTGAGTAAAATCAGTAAGTTAGAGCAAAACGCTATCTGTCCCTGCCTACTGTCTGCTCTCCCTGACGCTGAATGAGCCGAGCGCCGGAATTCAGCTCTGATCTGAAATGGTATCACGTGTATGGGCCAGCCAATCAATGTAAGGCTTACAGCTAACTGAGGTGAATTACTTACCTGGACCTTGATTGGCTGCTTAGAAGGCGTCAGACTTGCGGGGAGGAGACTGGAGCAATAAGACGAATACACGTGGTGCTCGGCCGAGCATAGCGATGCTCGAGCCAAACCAATACTCAGCCGAGCATGCTTGCTTATCACTAGCAGCAAATGAAAACTCTATATACCGTATTATGTAGGGATGAGCGAACCCGAACTGTATAGTTTGGGTTTGTACCGAATTTTGGGGTGTTCGGGACACGGACCCGGACCCGAACATTTTAAAAAAAGTTTGGGTTCGTTGTTCGGCAATTTCTTCCCGCTTTCTGAAGGGCTGCACATCAGCCAATCAGCTAGCGTTTTACATCTTGCCCTAAGAAACCATCACAGCCATGCCTACTAATGGCATGGCTGTGATTGGCCAAGTGCAGCATGTAACCCAGCCTCTATTTAAGCTGGAGTCACAGTAGCGCCGCACGTCACTCTGCTCTGATTAGTGTAGGGATAGGACGCAGCTGCTGTGAGGGTGAGATTAGGCAGGGAAAACTCAGCAAAAACACCTAATGAAGTGATCGATCTACAGCTGTGAAACATTCAACTTCTGCTAGTTAATTGCTCACTGGTTTTTAGGCTGCACAGAGCGTTTTTCTGTCACTTTTTTCTGGGGTGATCGGCAGCCATTTTTTGTCTTGTGGTGCACCAGCACAAGCTGCCACCGTCCATCAATCCTAGTTTTTTTTTTGCTATATCCTACATCAGGGGCTTGGCTGTGCTTATTGTCACCCCTAGAAACTCAGGATAGAAACTTCAATATTTTATAGAGGGGTTAAATTAAATTGCCAAAATAGCAATCCCATAAATCTGGTGTTCCAGCTGTGGCTAGCCAAGTGTAAAACTGTCTGCTGTCTGGCAAAGGATAGATTATTTTCTGTGGTGAAATTCAATTGCCAAAATAGCAATCCCCTAAATCTGGTGTCCCAGCAGTGGCTGGCAAAGTTTAATAGTGTCCGGCAAAGGATATATTTTTTTCTGGGCTAAAATTCAATTGCCAAAAGAGCAATACCATAAATCAGTGGTTTCAGCTGTGGCTGGCCAAGTTTAATAGTGTCCGGCAAAGGATATATATTTGTTCTGGGGTAAAATTCAATTGCCAAAATAGAAATACAGTAAATCTGGTGTTCCAGCTGTGACTGGACAAGTTTCATAGTGTCCGTTATAGGATAGATTATTTTCTGCGGTGAAATTCAGTTGCAAAAATAGAAATACAGTAAATCTGGTGTTCCAGCTGTGACTGGACAAGTTTAATAGTGTCCGGCAAAGGATATATTTTGTTCTGGGGGTGAAATTCAATTGCCAAAAGAGCAATACCGTAAATCTGGTGTCCCAGCAGTGGCTGGCCAAGTTTAATAGTGTCCGGCAAAGGATATATTTTGTTCTAGGGTGAAATTCATTTGCCAAAATAGCAATACCATAAATCCGTGGTTTTAGCCGTGGCTGGCCAAGTTTAATAGTGTCCGTCAAAGGATATATTATTTTTTGGGGTGAAATTCAATTGCCAAAATAGCAATACCCAAAATCTGGTGTTCCAGCTGTTGCAGGCCAAGTTTAAATCTGTCCGTTAAAGGGTATAGTACACTCAGCGTGCATCTCCAAGTGTATTTCTTTCCGTTAAAGGGTATATTACAGTAAGTGTTAAAATACAGCATAATCCTCTACATTTGTACACACTGTTTTGCATCTCTAAGTGTATTTCTTTCCGTTAAAGGGTATATTACACAAAGTGTTAAAATACAAGTGCTGAAAGCATAATCCTATATATTTTTTCACACGATACTGTGCATCTCAAAGTGTAAATCTATCCGTAAAAGGATACCTTTCATCCAGGGCCTAAATACTAGGCCTACAATTGATATTCCCCTAAATCTGTGGTTACTGCTGTGCCTGGATTAGTGTAATACGGTACATAAATAGATAGCCAAATAGTGTTAGGTGCCTGTAAAAAAAATACCTGAATTTGAATTCAATACATTGGGCCAAATAATTTTTTTCTTATTGTGGTGAACGGTAACAATGAGGAAAACATCTAGTAAGGGACGCGGACGCGGTCGTGGTGGTGTTAGTGGACCCTCTGGTCCTGGGAGAGGACATGGCCATTCTGCCACAGCCACACGTCCTAGTAAACCAACTACTTCAGGTTCCAGTACCCGCCAGAATTTACAGCGATATTTGGTGGGGTCCAATGCCGTTCTAAGGATGGTACGGCCTGAGCAAGTACAGGCGCTAGTTGGGTGGCCGACAGTGGTTCCAGCACGTTTACAACATTATCTCCCACCCAGTCTTCTGCAGAAAGTGCACAGGTGGTTCTTGAAATCCAAGCTCATCAGTCTGTTACATCACCCCCATGCATATCAGGGAAACTGTCTGAGCCTCAAGTTATGCAGCAGTCTCTTATGCTGTTTGAAGACTCTGCTGGCAGGGTTTGACAAGGGAATCCACCTAGCCCCTACCCAGTGGTGGAAGACATAGAATGCACTGATGCACAACCACTTATGTTTCCTGATGATGAGGACATGGGAATACCACCTCATCGGAGTCCGCATGTCTCTGATGATGACGAAACACAGGTACCAACTGCTGTGTCTTTTTGCAGTGTGCCCTCACCACGCCCCTCCCTGCCCTCACCACTTCTCTCCCTGCCATCACCACACCCCCTCCCTGCCCTCACAACTTCCCTCCCTGCCCTCACCACTCCCTTCCCTGCCCTCACTACGCCCCTCCCTGCCCTCACCACTTCCCTCCCCGCCCTCACAACGCCCCTCCCTGCCCTCACCACGCCCCTCTCTGCCCTCACCACTTCCCTCCCTGCCCTCACCACGCCCCTCCATGCCCTCACCACGCCCCTCCCTACCCTCACAACTTCCCTCCCTGCCCTCACCACGCCCCTCCCTGCCCTCACTATGCCCCTCCCTGCCCTCACCACACCCCTCCCTGCCCTCACCATGCCCCTCCCTGCCCTCCCTACTTCCTTCCCTGCCCTCACCATGGCCCTCCCAGCCCTCACCATGCCCCTCCCTGCACTCACCACTTCCCTCCTAGCCCTCAACACTTCCCTCCCTGCCATCACTACGCCCCTCCCTGCCCTCACTACGCACCTCCCTGCCCTCACCATGCCCCCTCCCTGCCCTCACCACGCCCCTCCCTGTCGATATCTTTTAACGACACACAGAAACATTAAATTAAATAGATGAAATATAACCGTTCGACCTGGGTCCTTCCGCTAGTGATATAATGTTAGTGTTTAGGTAACTAACCGGGATAATTAGTAAATGGTTCGGCATTAGGGGGTTTGATCCAGCGTTCTAGGACTGATCGCCTTTTCCCGGGATTGCCGTATATGTCCAGGGCTTTCTGCCTTCTTCTGGAAAAGCTCTATGTGTAGGGATGTCATTTCTAACAGGAAGATATCATTAGAAACGTTAGTAATAATATAATAGTAATACATCTATACATTGCCTAGGATCAGACAGTATAATATAAATAATAATGACAGTCAGTATAATGTTGACAGAGGTCGCAGTGACTGGTGGGCTTATACATTGTGATAAAATGTATACAAAGAACCTCCTGTAGATGGTTATAGCAGCGGTAGATACGGCGTGTGGATGTGCGCTCCGTGGGATTTGGGTCATCTGTTCACAAATGTTCTCAGAACTCCATAGAAATGAAAGGAGCATGCTGGGAGTCGTAGTTTCACCACAGCTGGAGTGCCGGAGGTTAGCCATCACTGGCTTATAGCATGGCTCCCAAGTCTCCCCCTTTTGGAGGGACAGTCCCTCTCTTTGACCCAAGTCCCTCTGTCCCTCGTTGCTCCTTTTGATCTGAGGTATCGATTTGTATTATCATTTTACAATATTGATCCAGAAGGTGTTTCTCTGGTTCCTCTCTGTAAATCGGACCCCACCTTGTATATTATTTCATTATTTGATGCAATTTGGATTTTAGAAATTTCCATATTCAGAAAAGTTTTGCTCTCTTGCCAGGGGCGTAGCTATAGGCTCATGGGCCCTGGTGCAAGAGTTCGATTTGGGCCCCCCCCCCCCCCCGTTCGGCCGTTCTGTTCTCCTGCTCTGTTATAGGAGCAGGAGAAAGGAAAGTACGCATTCAGCACATAACTGAGCCGAACAGAGCTTAAGGATCTCATAGACTATAATGGCGTCCGTTAGGTTTCCGCTCCGAAGATGATTTTGGAGCGGAGACAAAAGCTGTGCATGCAGGACTTTTGACTGCGCTCCAAAATCCTCTTCGGAGCGGACACCTAACGGACGCCATTATAGTCTATGGGATCCTTTCGGCTCAGTTATGTGCCGAATGCGTACTTTCCTTTCTCCTGCTCCGTTATAGGAGCAGGAGAAAGGAAAGTACGCATGGGGTGTCAAACTCAAATTCATCGGGGGCCGCATCAGCAGTTTGGTCACCCTCAAAGGGCCGGTTGTATCTTTATTATCATAAATTATTGTCACTGCATTCAATTATTACTGTTTTTAGAGCTTCATGCATATTTTTGAACTGTTATAGGGGGACATCTGTGGATGGCGCAGTTATGGGGGGACATCTGTGGAGGGCGCAGTTATGGGGGGACATCTGTGGATGGCACTGTTATGGGGGGGACATCTGTTAATGCCGCTGTTATGGGGGGACATCTGTGGATGGCGCTGTTATGGGGGGGATCTGTGGATGGCACTGTTATGGGGGGGGGGATCTGTGGATGGCGCTGTTATCGGGGGGATCTGTGGATGGCACTGTTATGGGGGGGATCTGTGGATGGCGCTGTTATGGGGGACATCTGTGGATGGCACTGTTATGGGGGACATCTGTGGATGGCGCTGTTATGGGGTGAGGGGGATCTGTGGATGGCGCTGTTATGGGGTGAGGGGGATCTGTGGATGGCACTGTTATGGGGTGAGGGGGATCTGTGGATGGCACTGTTATGGGGTGAGGGGGATCTGTGGATGGCAGTATTATGGGATAGGGGATCTGTGGATGACACTGTTATATACCCCCTCACCCCTTAAAAGTGCCATCCACAGATCCCCCTCACATTGCCTCAAAATTGCAGCTCATTCCCCAAAAATAAATCTATGTTAAATAAAGTAAACTTGTGCCCGCCCCTCATACATATAAGAATCACTAACTCACTAACCGCGGTCCGCTCCATTACAGGCCGGGCGCGCGGCCGGCAGCGTGACTGACTGACGTCACGTGCCGGCGCCGCCTGATTCATTCATGAAGTAGGCGGCACCGGCACGTGATGTCAGTCAGTCACGCTGCCGGCCGCGCGCCCGGCCTGCAATGGAGCGGACCGCGGTTAGTGAGTTAGTGATTCTATTATGTATGAGGGGCGGGCACAAGTTTACTTTATTTAACATAGCGGGCCACATGACGAGGTCTGGCGGGCCGGATTCGGCCCGCGGGCCTTGTGTTTGACCTAAATTTACATGACAAAGTTTAAACTCTCTCTCCTGGAGGGGGCCCCGTGGGCCCCCCTGACTTAGGGGCCCGGTCGCAATTGCGACCGCTGCGACCCCTATAGCTACGCCACTGTCTCTTGCGTAAGGCTCCTTGCAGACGAGCGTGAGCGGAATAGGTCGGGACGCGTTCAGTGAAAAATGTGCCAATGCTCATGCACACAGACCCATTGAAATGATTGGGTCCGGATTCAGTGCAGGCGCAATGCGTTCGCATCACGCATTGCACCCGCGTGGAATACTTGCTCGTCTGTAAGGGGCCTAAAAGAAGACTATTGAAGTATATAAATAGGCAGAAAAAATGGATTTTTCACACAATAAACCTAAAGTGTCCCTCTTTGACCGTCCAAAAAGTTACAAGGTATGTAATAGCGATAGGAATTCTGTGGCTTGTTAAATTAGCATAAATGGGTGTGTCCCCAGAGAAGTGTGGCTTTGTCATCTAAGACACTGGTGGCATATCGCTAGAATATGCCACCAATGTCAGTAGGGACGCCACTTGCTTTACCCACTAAAGGTAGACATTGTAGGACACGCCCCCACTAAGCCATGGCTTCATCGCCAGCAAAAGAGAGGGAAAAAAGTACTGGAAGACCTGAAGGTGAGCTGGGGGAGGCCCGTAGGGCTTCTCTCACCCTCAGTCAGTCACACCCAGACAGTGCAATACTGTGAAAAGGAGGACACCCCTGCCTCCAGGCCCTGCACCAGACAGAGGACAGGGAGCCAGGAGACCCGACTGTCTGGTATCAGACAGATGCTGGTCCCCCACTTATCTCCAGAACAGGCCCCCGAAAGTGAAGGAGAGCGCACCGTGTATTTGCACTGTTCATTCATTTGTATGGGAGTTCTGAAAAAAGCCAAGCAAGTGCCATAGAAATGGATGAATGGGGGCTGCACACGTGTGACTGCTCTCCGCTCTCTTCGGAGGGCCTGTTTTGGAGGTAGCTGTGGGACCAAAACCTGACACTGGTGGCTTTTCCTATGTGTCAGATAAGACAACCCCTTTAAATGTATGAAACATGAATATGGATTGTGTGTACAATGTATGCAGATGTGCATGGAGGCTATCCAGGTGTGCGGTGGCTGTGTATGCAGGTGTGCATGGAGGCTATCCACGTGTGCGGTGTATGTGTATGCAGGTGTGCATGGAGGATAACCAGGTGTGAGGTGTGTGTGTGTGTATGCAGGTGTGCATGGAGGCTATCCAGGTGTGCGGTGGGTGTGTATGCAGGTGTGCATGAAAGCTATTCACGTGTGCGGTGTATGTGTATGCAGGTATGCATGGAGGCTATCCAGGTGTGCAGTGTGTGTATGCAGGTGTGCATGGAGGCTAACCAGGTGTGCGGTGTATGTGTATGCAGGTGTGCATGGAGGCTATCCAGGTGTGCGGTGGGTGTGTATGCAGGTGTGTATGGAGGCTAACCAGGTGTGCGGTGGGTGTGTATGTGTATGCAGGTGTGCATGGAGGCTATCCACGTGTGCGGTGTGTGTGTATGCAGGTGTGCATGGAAGGCTACCCAGGTGTGCGAAGTGTGTGCATCCAGGTGTGCATTGGCTGTGTGTATGCAGGAGTGCATGGAGACTATCCAGGTGTGCATTGGGTATGTGTATGCAGGAGTAAATGGAGGAGAGGTGTTGGGAATGGATGCAGGTGTGTGGAGGTTATGTAGGTGGTAGAGCTCTGTGTATAATGGAGGTATGTGATTGTGTGTGGGATATATGTTGGTGTATGGAGGAGAGGTGTTGGGAATGGATGCAGGTGTGTGGAGGTTATTTAGGTGGCAGAGCTCTGTGTATAATGGAGGTATGTGATTGTGTGTGGGATATATGTTGGTGTATAGAGAGGTGTTGGGAATGGATGCAGGTGTGTGGAGGTTATGTAGGTGGCAGAGCACTGTGTATAATGGAGGTATGTGATTGTATGTGGGATATATGTTGGTGTATGGAAGAGAGGTGATGGGAATGGATGCAGGTGTGTGGCGGTTATGTAGGTGGTAGAGGGAGCTCTGTGTATAATGGAGGTATGTGATTGTGTGTGGGGTATATGTTGGTGTATGGAGAGGTGTTGGGAATGGATGCAGGTGTGTGGAGGTTATGTGGGTGGCAGATATCTGTGTAAAATGGAGGTATGTGATTGTGTGTGGGATATATGTTGGAGTATGGAGGAGAGGTGTTGGGAATGGATGCAGGTGTGTGGCGGTTATGTAGGTGGTAGAGCTCTGTGTATAATGGAGGTATGTGATTGTGTGTGGGATATATGTTGGTGTATGGAGAGGTGTTGGGAATGGATGCAGGTGTGTGGCGGTTATGTAGGTGGTAGAGCCTGTGTATAATGGAGGTATTTGATTGTGTGTGGGATATATGTTGGTGTATGGAGAGGTGTTGGGAATGGATGCAGGTGTGTGGGGGTTATGTAGGTGGCAGAGCTCTTTGTATAATGGAGGTATGTGATTGTGTGTGGGATATATGTTGGTGTATGGAGGAGAGATGTTGGGAATGGATGCAGGTGTGTTGAGGTTATGTAGGTGGCAGAGCACTGTGTATAATGGAGGTATGTGATTGTGTGTGGGATATATGTTGGTGTATGGAGGAGAGATGTTGGGAATGGATGCAGGTGTGTGGCGGTTATGTAGGTGGCAGAGCACTGTGTACAATGGAGGTATGTGTTTGTGAATGGGATATATGTTGGTGTATGGAGGAGAGGTGTTGGGAATGGATGCAGGTGTGTGGGGGTTATGTAGGTGGCAGAGTGAGCTCTGTGTATAATGGAGGTATGTGTTTGTGTGTGGGGTATATGTTGGTGTATGGAGGAGAGGTGTTGGGAATGGATGCAGGTGTGTGGGGGTTATGTAGGTAGCAGAGGGAGCTCTGTGTATAATGGAGGTATGTGATTGTGTGTGGGGTATATGTTGGTGTATGGAGAGGTGTTGGGAATGGATGCAGGTGTGTGGAGGTTATGTAGGTAGCAGAGCCTGTGTATAATGGAGGTATGTGATTGTGTATGGGATATATGTTGGTGTATGGAGGAGAGATGTTGGGAATGGATGCAGGTGTGTGGCTGTTATGTAGGTGGTAGAGCACTGTGTATAATGGAGGTATGTGATTGTGTGTGGGATATATGTTGGTGTATGGAGGAGAGGTGTTGGGAATGGATGCAGGTGTGTGGGGGTTATGTAGGTGGTAGAGCACTGTGTATAATGGAGGTATGTGATTGTGTGTGGGATATATGTTGGTGTATGGAGAGGTGTTGGGAATGGATGCAGGTGTGTGGAGGTTATGTAGGTGGCAGAGTATCTGTGTATAATGGAGGTATGTGTTTGTGTGTGGGGTATATGTTGGTGTATGGAGGAGAGGTGTTGGGAATGGATGCAGGTGTGTGGGGGTTATGTAGGTAGCAGAGGGAGCTCTGTGTATAATGGAGGTATGTGATTGTGTGTGGGATATATATTGGTGTATGGAGGAGAGGTGGTGGGAATGGATGCAGGTGTGTGGAGGTTATGTGGGTGGCAGAGCACTGTGTATAATGGAGGTATGTGATTGTGTGTGCGATATATGTTGGTGTATGGAGAGGTGTTGGGAATGGATGCAGGTGTGTGGAGGTTATGTAGGTGGCAGAGCACTGTGTATAATGGAGGTATGTGATTGTGTGTGGGATATATGTTGGTGTATGGAGGAGAGGTGTTGGGAATGGATGCAGGTGTGTGGAGGTTATGTAGGTGGCAGATATCTGTGTATAATGGAGGTATGTGATTGTGTGTGGGATATATGTTGGTGTATGGAGGAGAGGTGTTGGGAATGGATGCAGGTGTGTGGCGGTTATGTGGATCACAGAGCTCTGGCATCTAAAGTAATAACTGGAATGGGGCTACTACATTACCCTGAAAGATTATCAAAATTAGGGTTATTCACTTTAGAAAAAAGACGACTGAGGGGAGATCTAATAACTAAGTATAAATATATCCGGGGTCAGCACAGAGATCACTCCCATCATCTATTTATCCCCAGGACTGTGACGAGTGGACATCCTCTGCGTCTGGAGGAAAGAAGGTTTGTACACAGACATAGAAGAGGATTCTTTACGGTAAGAGCAGTGAGACTATGGAACTCTCTGCCTGAGGAGGTGGTGATGGTGAGTACAATAAAGGAATTCAAGAGGGGCCTGGAGTATTTCTGGAGTGTAATAATATTACAGGCTATAGCTACTAGAGAGGGGTCGTTGATCCAGGGAGTTATTCTGAGTTATTGCCTGAATGGAGTCGGGAAGGAATTTTTTCCCTTTAAGTGGGGAAAATTGGCCTCTGCCTCACAGGGTTTTTACAGAACAAATTAATTTATAAAGTTATTACACGAAATTTTGAGAAGTAATAACTTGGGCTTATCTGAGCCAATACATTCTAATACTGTACGGGGAGCTCGCTCCGTACAGTATTGAAACTGAGTTTTATGAGAATTGACTTAATCCAAAGTCGATTTTCTCATCCCTAGCCACAACGATGACACCCCCCAAGAGCCAAGTCACTGGGTCATGTGCCAGTCAGGGGATGTGTCACTGCTGCAGCCAGTCATTGATAGCAATGGTACAGATAACCCCTGTCTACTTTTGAAGCCGTAAAGCAGAGAACCAGAAGAAAAGGAGAACACTTCGCAGAGAAGACCATCTTATGCCGAGAGAGCCATTTACAGCGGAGCTTCTCACCTTTAGACATTGTGCTGGGGGCACAATATCCGGTAGTGACAATCCAAGCCATGGTGCAGCCAAACCTTCCCTCCGAAATACCCCGGACACTGGACCATTGATCAGACGAAGACGGGAACAGCAGAGCCACAACTGTGGTAAGTAAATATCCACTGATGAAGAAAGGTTTTATGAAACGTGGCCTATCTGGGCAATGTTCCTCAAAACATAAAGACGGACCCCATTGCATTTCTGTTACCCCTTACGACCACGTACCTTCAGACACACACAACCGCTTGGAAGTCCCTCGGCGAACTTAGGTTTGTTGGATGTGTAATCTGGAGCCCGTCTGTCTTGTTGGACTCCCTGAGATTGCCCATGATATTATTTTATGGAAGTTTTTTTTTTAGACATTTTTTTTTGGAAGGGGGGGGATGATAATGAGTATTGTAATTTACAACAGATCCTTTCTTCACCACAGGACTCAGCTGACCCCTGGTTTGGAGTTATTATTTATTTGATATGGAATATATAGTTATATATTTATATGGTATATGTTTGGTATATATTTACTTCATAAATGTTTTTAAATCTTGCCCCATACACATGAGAAGTAGAGCCCAGCGCCCTATTTTCCATATTCCTTCTTAAACCTGACTTGTTTGGATTTTTCCACACATTCCTAAAGTCCTCTTTCCATTGGCCGATGTTTGGGTAGGAACACTCATTAGTGATAATCTGCCGGTGTAAAGGTGCCGTCGATTACACTCGTTCATCAGGTAATAGATCGTTGGTGCGGTCACCTAAATCATCATTTGTCGGCAGCAGATCGTGCCATGTAAACATCCTCTGCTGCCGGCGAGCAGTGATTCTGTATGGGGACGATCAATGGCATTAGCCTTGTACTGTGGAGGGGATCGCTACATGTGAATACAGCGGTCTCATCTACTGACGAGCAGGTGGTTGTCAGAAAGGAAGGAACTGCCTAAACCAGTGATAGGCAAATTGTGGCTTTCCAGGTGTTGCAAAACTACAACTCCCACCATGCCCTGCTGTAGGCTGATAGATGTAGTCTTTGCATGCTGGGAGTTGTAGTTCTGCAACAGCTGGAGAGCTGCAGTTTGCCCATCACTGGCAGTAATTCAAATACATACTGCGTGTTGTATTACCTAACCTAGAGTAGGTAACAGCTGACCAGGCCGAATAGAGTCTTTAAAACAAGTCTTAAAGGGTCAGGCAGGAGCAGTGTCTGAATACAGGCCAAGGTAGTCAGTCAGGGCCGGTAGCATAGGTGCAGGCTGGGTCAGGAGCGGGATATCAGAACAGGGATTATAGGTCAAAGGACAGGAACACAAGCCGGGGTCAGGTACATGGATAAATAGATAGAATTTCTCTCTCTTAGGCCTCTTTCACACTTCCGTCCCGCCGGATCCGTCCAGAACGCAAGTCGCCTGAAAGCATTAGAAGACTGATCAGGATCCTGATCAGTCTTCGAAATGCTTTGAGGTTACTATGGCAGCCAGGACGCTATTAAAGTCCTGGTTGCCATAGTAGTAGTGGGAGCGGGGAGCAGTATACTTACAGTCGTGCGGCTCCGGGCGCTCCAGAATGACGTCAGAGCGCCCCATGCGCATGGATCACGTGATCCATGCGCGTGGGGCGCCCTGACGTCACTCTGGAGCGCCCCGGGAGCCGCACGGACTGTAAGTATACTGCTCCCCACTACACTTTACCATGGCAACCAGGACTTTAGCGTCCTGGCTGCCATGGTAACCATTCAGAAAAAGCTAAACGTCGGATCTGGCGATGCGCTGAAACCATGTTTAGCTTAAGGCCGGATGCGGATTAATGCCTTTCAATGGGCAATAATTCCGGATCCGGCCTTGTGGCAAGTGTTCAGGATTTTTGGCCGGAGCAAAAAGCGCAGCATGCTGCGGTATTTTCTCCGGCCAAAAAACGTTCCGGTCCTGAACTGAAGACATCCTGATGCATCCTGAACGGAATGCTCTCCATTCAGAATGCATGGGGATAATCCTGATCAGGATTTTTCCGGCATAGAGCCCCGACGACGGAACTCTGCCGGAAAAGAAATACGCTAGTGTGAAAGAGCCCTTATTAGAACATGCACTTTCCTTATAAATATCAGGAAGGGAGCAGACACCACCCTATGGGCAAACACGGTGGTCTCAGTTGAAACAAGTGCATGTGTGTCCCAGCATGGAGGAGCAGTGAACAGACAGTATGTATGGAAGTTAACATGGTTGCTGTGTCTACTGTGAGAAGTACTACAACATAAATATATCTGTCTTTGAATAGATGATAAGTTAATTTTGCAGATCCATTTGCAGAAGGAGACACACCCTGCCTAATTCTTTTGCATTGGACACCTACAAATAGTAAATTTAAAAGGGGGTTTTCCAGTTTCCAATGTGCTGTGTACTATGGAGTCACTCTACCATAGCTTCACTGGGAAAGTAATCTATCCCACAGAAGTCCATTGAAGAGCGGATGCAGTACACAGCCACACCACAGCATTGTAGATTTGGTCTAGTCTAAAAATACTCACAAGGATACTCACTTATGAAAACTAGAAAACATTTTTTAAGAAAGTACAAGGTTTACCACATTTCAATAGTATGTCCTGCAGAAGCTCAGGTTGGTTTATAAATATTTGTTAGAAGAAACAAAGACCAGGTTCGAAAAGTGTATCATCGTTGCATATACGTCCTAATGTGTCCGAGGAATCCCAGCCTAACCACCAGTTAAAACAATGTAAAAAGAAAGGGTCCTTCTGGAGTACAGGAAATAGTCATTTCTATATGAGCTGGCTTAATCCCATGACTCAGAGGGACCTCTCCTACATGACACCTTCTCAGTATGCAATAGATAGAAAAGGTCCTTCAGGAGTCCGGGAAAAAGTAATTTCTAGTCTGGCTAAATCCCATGACTCAGAGGGACCTCTCCTACATGATACCTTCTCAGTATGTAATTGATAGAAAAGGTCCTTCTGGAGTCCGGGAAATAGTCATTTCTAGTCTGGCTAAATCCCATGACTCAGAGGGACCTCTCCTACATGATATCTTCTCAGTATGTAATACATAGAAATGGTCCTTCTGGAGTCCGGGAAATAGTCATTTCTAGTCTGGCTAAATCCCATGACTCAGAGGGACCTCTCCTACATGATACCTTCTCAGTATGTAATTGATAGAAAAGGTCCTTCTGGAGTCCGGAAAATAGTCATTTCTAGTCTGGCTAAATCCCATGACTCAGAGGGACTTCTCCTACATGATACCTTCTCAGTATGTAATAGATAGAAAAGGTCCTTCTGGAGTCCGGGAAATAGTAATTTCTATATGAGCTGGCTAAATCCCATGACTCAGAGGGACCTCTCCTACATGATATCTTCTCAGTATGTAATAGATAGAAAAAGGTCCTTCTGGAGTCTGGGAAATAGTCCTTTCTATATGAGCTGGCTAAATCCCATGACTCAGAAGGACCTCTCCTACATGACACCTTCTCAGCATGTAATAGATAGAAAAGGTCCTTCTGGAGTCCGGGAAATAGTCATTTCTAGTCTGGCTAAATCCCATGACTCAGAAGGACCTCTCCTACATGATACCTTCTCAGTATGTAATAGATAGAAAAGGTCCTTCTGGAGTCCGGGAAATAGTAATTTCTATACAAGCTGGCTAAATCCCATGACTCAGAGGGACCTCTCCTACATGATACCTTCTCAGTATGTAATAGATAGAAAAGGTCCTTCTGGAGTTCGGGAAAGTCATTTCTATATGAGCTGGCTAAATCCCATGACTCAGAGGGACCTCTCCTACATGATACCTTTTCAATATGTAATACATTGAAAAGGTCCTTCTGGAGTCCGGGAAATATACATTTCTATATGAACTGGCTAAATCCCATGACTCAGAGGGACCTCTCCTACATGATACCTTCTCAGTATGTAATAGATAGAAAAGGTCCTTCTGGAGTCCGGGAAATAGTCATTTCTAGTCTTGCTAAATCCCATGACTCGGAGGGACCTCTCCTACATGACACCTTCTCAGTATATGGAGAAGGTCCTTCTGGAGTCCAGAAAATAGAAAATCACTATAAAGACTTTGTTATCCACCGTTCACCCTACTTTAGTCAATGCTACAAAGTGAAACAAATAGAAATAGTAATGTCACCGAAGCTTTCCCAGAATGGCCCTTGTGGAGAGAATGGGATTTAGCTAATTCACTGTGAAACTAAAAACTATGATAGATCAGGTCCAGACTCCAGTACAAAAGGAGAATAAATGGTCCCTGCAGATTAATGGAAATAGACGGCTGCTATAGGGAGAATAAATGGTCCCTGCAGATTATTGGAAATAGACGGCTGCTATAGAGCTTGCTATTTTTCATGATTATTGAGGACCAGGTCCTTCTGAGTCATGGGAAATAGCCAACTTACTAAATCCCATGACTCGGAGGGACCTGGTCCTCCCCAGTCATGGGAAAAAGCCGGCTCTACAGCAGCTGTCTATTTCCCATTACTGGTAAGGACCTTTTTTGCCCCCTAGTGGTGAGGTCCTCCCCAGTCATGGGAAATAGCCGGCTCTACAGCAGCTGTCTATTTTCAATTACTGGTAGGGACCTTTTTGCCCCCTAGTGGTGAGGTCCTTCCCAGTCATGGGAAATAGCCGGCTCTACAGCAGCTGTCTATTTTCAATTACTGGTAGGGACCTTTTTGCCCCCTAGTGGTGAGGTCCTTCCCAGTCATGGGAAATTGCCGGCTCTACAGCAGCTGTCTATTTCCCATTACTGTTAAGGACCTTTTTTGCCCCCTAGTGGTCAGGTCCTTCCCAGTCATGGGAAATAGCCGACTCTACAGCAGCTGTCTATTTCCCATTACTGGTAAGGACCTTTTTTGCCCCCTAGTGGTGAGGTCCTCCCCAGTCATGGGAAATAGCCGGCTCTACAACAGCTGTCTATTTCCCATTACTGGTAGGGACCTTTTTGCCCCCTAGTGGTGAGGTCCTCCCCAGTCATGGGAAATAGCCGGCTCTACAGCAGCTGTCTATTTCCCATTACTGGTAAGGACCTTTTTTGCCCCCTAGTGGTGAGGTCCTCCCCAGTCATGGGAAATAGCTGGCTCTACAGCAGCTGTCTATTTCCCATTACTGGTAAGGACCTTTTTTGCCCCCTAGTGGTGAGGTCCTCCCCAGTCATGGGAAATAGCTGGCTCTACAGCAGCTGTCTATTTCCCATTACTGGTAGGGACCTTTTTGCCCCCTAGTGGTGAGGTCCTTCCCAGTCATGGGAAATAGCCGGCTCTACAGCAGCTGTCTATTTCCCATTACTGGTAAGGACGTTTTTTGCCCCCTAGTGGTGAGGTCCTCCCCAGTCATGGGAAATAGCCGGCTCTACAACAGCTGTCTATTTCCCATTACTGGTAGGGACCTTTTTGCCCCCTAGTGGTGAGGTCCTTCCCAGTCATGGGAAATAGCCGGCTCTACAGCAGCTGTCTATTTCCCATTACTGGTAGGGACCTTTTGCCCCTAGTGGTGAGGTCCTTCCCAGTCATGGGAAATAGCCGGCTCTACAGCAGCTGTCTATTTCCCATTACTGGTAAGGACCTTTTTGCCCCCTAGTGGTGAGGTCCTCCCCAGTCATGGGAAATAGCCGGCTCTACAGCAGCTGTCTATTTCCCATTACTGGTAGGGACCTTTTTGCCCCCTAGTGGTGAGGTCCTTCCCATTAATGGGAAATAGCCGGCTCTACAGCAGCTGTCTATTTCCCATTACTGGTAGGGACCTTTTTGCCCCCTAGTGGTGAGGTCCTTCCCAGTCATGGGAAATAGCCGGCTCTACAGCAGCTGTCTATTTCCCATTACTGGTAAGGACCTTTTGCCCCTAGTGGTGAGGTCCTCCCCAGTCATGGGAAATAGCCGGCTCTACAGCAGCTGTCTATTTCCCATTACTGGTAGGGACCTTTTGCCCCCTAGTGGTGAGGTCCTTCCCAGTCATGGGAAATAGCCGGCTCTACAGCAGCTGTCTATTTCCCATTACTGGTAGGGACCTTTTGCCCCTAGTGGTGAGGTCCTTCCCAGTCATGGGAAATAGCCGGCTCTACAGCAGCTGTCTATTTCCCATTACTGGTAAGGACCTTTTGCCCCCTAGTGGTGAGGTCCTCCCCAGTCATGGGAAATAGCCGGCTCTACAGCAGCTGTCTATTTCCCATTACTGGTAAGGACCTTTTGCCCCCTAGTGGTGAGGTCCTCCCCAGTCATGGGAAATAGCCGGCTCTACAGCAGCTGTCTATTTCCCATTACTGGTAGGGACCTTTGCCCCCTAGTGGTGAGGTCCTTCCCAGTCATGGGAAATAGCCGGCTCTACAGCAGCTGTCTATTTCCCATTACTGGTAAGGACCTTTTTGCCCCCTAGTGGTGAGGTCCTCCCCAGTCATGGGAAATAGCCGGCTCTACAGCAGCTGTCTATTTCCCATTACTGGTAGGGACCTTTTGCCCCCTAGTGGTGAGGTCCTTCCCAGTCATGGGAAATAGCCGGCTCTACAGCAGCTGTCTATTTCCCATTACTGGTAAGGACCTTTTGCCCCCTAGTGGTGAGGTCCTTCCCAGTCATGGGAAATAGCCGGCTCTACAGCAGCTGTCTATTTCCCATTACTGGTAGGGACCTTTTCTGCCCCTAGTGGTGAGGTCCTCCCCAGTCATGGGAAATAGCCGGCTCTACAGCAGCTGTCTATTTCCCATTAATGGTAAGGACCTTTTCTGCCCCTAGTGGTGAGGTCCTGCATAGATACAGTATTTAGCCATGTCACAGTGAGTTGGCTATTTCCCATGACTCAGAAGGACCTGGTCCTCAATAATCATGAAAAATAGCAAGCTCTATAGCAGCCGTCTATTTCCAATAAGCTGCAGGGACCATTTATTCTCCTTTTGTCCTGGACCTGATCTATCATAGTATTTAGTTTCACAGTGAATTAGCTAAATCCCATTCTCTCCACAAGGGCCATTCTGGGAAAGCTTCGGTGATATTACTATTTCTATTTGTTTCACTTTGTAGCATTGACTAAAGTAAGACGGGTGAACGGTGGATAACAAAGTCTTTATAGTGATTTTCTATTTTCTGGACTCCAGAAGGACCTTCTCCATATACTGAGAAGGTGTCATGTAGGAGAGGTCCCTCTGAGTCATGGGATTTAGCCAGTTTATATAGAAAATTTTATTTCCCGGACTCCAGAAGGACCTTTTCTATCTATTACATACTGAGAAGGAGTCATGTAGGAGAGGTCCCTCTGAGTCATGGGATTTAGCCAGCTCATATAGAAATGACTATTTCCCGGACTCCAGAAGGACCTTTTCTATCTATTACATACTGAGAAGGTGTCATGTAGGAGAGGTCCCTCTGAGTCATGGGATTTAGCCAGCTCATATAGAAATGACTATTTCCCGGACTCCAGAAGGACATTTTCTATCTATTACATACTGAGAAGGAGTCATGTAGGAGAGGTCCCTCTGAGTCATGGGATTTAGCCAGCTCATATAGAAATTACTATTTCCCGGACTCCAGAAGGACCTTTTCTATCTATTACATACTGAGAAGGAGTCATGTAGGAGAGGTCCCTCTGAGTCATGGGATTTAGCCAGCTCATATAGAAATGACTATTTCCCGGACTCCAGAAGGACATTTTCTATCTATTACATACTGAGAAGGTGTCATGTAGGAGAGGTCCCTCTGAGTCATGGGATTTAGCCAGCTCATATAG
The DNA here is from genome assembly GCA_033119425.1 of Bufotes viridis. Classification (NCBI taxonomy): domain Eukaryota; kingdom Metazoa; phylum Chordata; class Amphibia; order Anura; family Bufonidae; genus Bufotes; species Bufotes viridis. The sequence continues at coordinate 351,114,466 of CM065592.1, forward strand.
AAATGACTATTTCCCGGACTCCAGAAGGACATTTTCTATCTATTACATACTGAGAAGGTGTCATGTAGGAGAGGTCCCTCTGAGTCATGGGATTTAGCCAGCTTATATAGAAAATATTATTTCCCGGACTCCAGAAGGACCTTTTCTATCTATTACATACTGAGAAGGTAGTCATGTAGGAGAGGTCCCTCTGAGTCATGGGATTTAGCCAGCTTATATAGAAAATATTATTTCCCGGACTCCAGAAGGACCTTTTCTATCTATTACATACTGAGAAGGTGTCATGTAGGAGAGGTCCCTCTGAGTCATGGGATTTAGCCAGCTCATATAGAAATGACTATTTCCCAGACTCCAGAAGGACCTTTTCTATCTATTACATACTCAGAAGGTGTCATGTAGGAGAGGTCCCTCTGAGTCATGGGATTTAGCCAGCTCATATAGAAATTACTATTTCCCGGACTCCAGAAGGACCTTTTCTATCTATTACATACTGAGAAGGTATCATGTAGGAGAGGTCCCTCTGAGTCATGGGATTTAGCCAGCTTATACAGAAAATATTATTTCCCGGACTCCAGAAGGACCTTTTCTATCTATTACATACTGAGAAGGTATCATGTAGGAGAGGTCCCTCTGAGTCATGGGATTTAGCCAGCTTATATAGAAAATATTATTTCCCGGACTCCAGAAGGACCTTTTCTATCTATTACATACTGAGAAGGAGTCATGTAGGAGAGGTCCCTCTGAGTCATGGGATTTAGCCAGCTTATATAGAAAATATTATTTCCCGGACTCCAGAAGGACCTTTTCTATCTATTACATACTGAGAAGGTAGTCATGTAGGAGAGGTCCCTCTGTCATGGGATTTAGCCAGCTCATATAGAAATGACTATTTCCCAGACTCCAGAAGGACATTTTCTATCTATTACATCCTCAGAAGGTGTCATGTAGGAGAGGTCCCTCTGAGTCATGGGATTTAGATAGCTTATATAGAAAATATTATTTCCCGGACTCCAGAAGGACCTTTTCTATCTATTACATACGGAGAAGGAGTCATGTAGGAAAGGTCCCTCTGAGCAGGGACGTGCACACATAGGGATGAAAGGGGGCTTGAGCCCCTGCCCTTTTCATCACCGGCCCCTTAAATGCCCTCCGCTCTTACTGAAATTTTATTGGAACTTTTTTTTTTTTTCATAATGCGCAGATGCTGGCGCTCACTGTCACGTGCGCTGCGCATTAATCTTTGTTAATTATCAAGACCAGACCCGCCGGCAAGTCACGTGGTACAGGCGGCGCGCACAGGCAGTCTTCTGAGCAGAGAAGAAGAGCTGCCTGGCTGTGTGTGCTCCTGCCCGTCCTGCCCCTGCTGACAAGCCGCCTCAGAGCCTCACCGCCCGCCCCTCCCTTCAGGAATCCGGATTCAAGTGTGGGTGAGTGAAGAAAAAGAAAATGATTGATGACATACCACTGCCCTGCGGCCCTGCCCTGCTCACTCAGTTTAATTCCTCCTGTGTGTGCTTGCTTGTGCTGAGTGACTGGGTTGTTGTCTTGTATTGTCTGTCGGTCTGAGTCACTGTCTGTGTGAGTGTGTGAGTGTGATGTGTCTGTCTGTGATCGCCCCCCGCTCTGTGCTCTGGCTACTGTGCTGCTGCCTGGCCTGCTGACTGAGCCTGCCACACTCTGTGAATTTCCAGGCTAGCAGCAGCAGCAGGCTACTTTATTTATCACAGCGTCTTCTTAGTTCTTCTTCACTGCATGCATTGCCTGCCCTGCCCTGTTGCCAAGCCCATTATGGAGGCCAGGAGGCGGGAAAACGAGATGTGCCTGCAAAAATTAGTGTCCTCCAGACCAGGCCTATGACTCTGAGGTGAAAAAATGTGACCAATAGGCCAGCAGCATCCTCTGAGTCCTGGACCAGGACCCTGCTTGCTTCAGATTCATTTTTGGCCCACCCCAGCGCCTTGTTGACTACTTGTTGTGTTAGCACTGTCATGGAGGTAGGCCATTAGTGGCGGGAAAAAACAGGGAGGGGGAAGGGTGTATAGGAGAGGAGATGCTCTGCCTGCCTGCAAAACCCACCCACTGCCCAGCACACCCATGCTTCAGTTTACAATCATGCCTTTATGGCCCAGCAGGCCAGCATCCCTGCTTTTTGGCTACTTGTGCTGCCTGCCACTGCCATCATGGAGGCTGGTAGTGGCGGGAAAAATGTACCGGGGGGGGGGGGGGTATGATATGTGCTGCCAGGCTGCCTGCAGTGCAAACCCAGGTCCCAGGCCCATGAATCACCCCTGCAGTCTGTGGGGCCACTTCTTGCTGGTACAGTGGCACATTATTGGTGGGCAGTGGGCACTATATAGGGGCATCTACTGAGGACACAAAATAGGGGTGTATGTTATATGGAGGGTTCTGTACAATGGCATTTTATACTGGGACACGCTATGCTTGCATTGCTTGGTACTATGGGGAATGGGGAGAGCAGTAATGGGGGTCATCTACGGGGGCACTAAGAAGGTGTATTTGATGTTTGCAATAGGGATCGACCGCTATTGATTTTTTTTATTGCCGATACCGATATTCTGTGAACTTTCAGGCTGTTCTTTTCTGCCGATATTCTGTGCATTTTAATTTATTTCAAAAAAAATTTCAACACAAATCTAGTTTATATACCAATACACATTACTTGCATTATACCGCTAAGGGGCTCATACTTACTCTTATACATATATAGTGTGTCATATACCCTCATACTACAACACAACTACATCATACACACATTTAAATTACATATTAATGTGTGTATGTCTGATGTAGTAGGTAGGTACATGGCAGATGGCACAGCTGTATATGTATGATTATACAATAGGATGTGCACTTGTGGAATATGAGTTTATGACGCACTTTCCCTCCACCAGCCAGAGCAGTAACAGCGTAGCCTATGTACGTAGTCCCGTTTAGGGGTGTTTCAGGCAGGCCCACACACATACCCTCTCTACTGTACTCCCGCAATACTTGGCAATGGCAGCGCAAAGGCACGGCGGTGACTCTGACATTTCAGACAGGTGCGCGGGTGTGGTGGAAGCAATATCAGTGGTATCGGCAGTTTATAAGCCGATACCCATACTTTACAAAATCAGGAATATCTGCCGATAATCGGTCTATCCCTAGTCTGACACACCTTACACAAAAAAAAATAAAAAATAAGTACCAGACCACTCACATAAATAAATCCTTTATTTACCAAGAACAATACATAAAATAAATTGAATAAGAAGTAGTACAGGGAAAAGGCGAACTCAACATGGACGGAAAACACAGTGGGCAGCAGATCATTCCATATATGAATCGCATATAAAGTGCTAAAACACATAGAACTAAATTACAGACCATTACCCATACTGTGCTCCCTCCAGTATGGCACCAACCCCGACGAGCAGTTCGGTGGACCTTGGTCAGGGGGTTATCCGACACCCAGAGAACCTGGCCAAGATTTGGGACACAAGATTCTCTTGTCGTGATAAGTTAGGTCAGCAGATCCTGATAATATTGTTACTTTGCTTGGACCGTGATATTTGCATACTCTGAGTCGCCTCAATTGTATTGGACTGCACATTGTGATTTCATATCTGTATGTACCCTTTTCATTTTGCATATACAAAAAAAATAATAAAAAGAATTGACAAAAAATAAAGGAATATGCATTATTACTGTATCTATACATTTATGGAGAACAAGGAAAGACTTTTAGAAAGCAATTAAGCTTCTTGGTACAAACACTTTTTCGATTTTTGTCAAGTGCCCTTTTTTTTTTTTTAAGCCCCTGCCCTTCAAAATGTTTGTGCACGTCCCTGCCTCTGAGTCATGGGATTTAGCCAGTTTATATAGAAATTACTATTTCCCGGACTCCAGAAGGACCTTTTCTATTACATAATGAGAAGGTGTCATGTAGGAGAGGTCCCTCTGAGTCATGGGATTTAGCCAGCTCATATAGATATTACTATTTCCCGGACTCCAGAAGGTCCTTTTCTATCTATTGCATACTGAGAAGGTGTCATGTAGGAGACGTCCCTCTGAGTCATGGGATTTAGCCAGCTCATATAGAAATTACTATTTCCCGGACTCCAGAAGGACCTTTTCTATCTATCTTGTAGACTGCAAGCCCTCATGGGCAGGGCCCTCTCTCCTTCTGTACCAGACTGTAACTCGTCTTGTTCTTGCTCAGTGCAACTGTCTGTATGATGTATGTATACCCCTTTTCATATGTACAGCGCTATGGAATTAATGGCGCTTTAATAATAAATAATAATAATTACATCGTGAGAAGGAGTCGTGTAGGAGAGGTCCCTCTGAGTCATGGGATTTAGCCAGCTTGTATAGAAATTACTATTTCCCAGACTGCAAAAGGACCTTTTCTATTACATCCTGAGAAGGTGTCATGTAGGAGAGGTCGCTCTGAGTCATGGGATTCAGCCAGCTTGTATAGAAATTACTATTTCCCAGACTGCAGAAGGACCTTTTCTATCTATTAAATACTGAGAAGGTGTCATGTAGGAGAGGTCCCTCTGAGTCATGGGATTTAGCCAGCTCATATAGATATTACTATTTCACGGACTCCAGAAGGACCCTTTCTATCTATTACATACTGAGAAAGTGTCAAGTAGCAGAGGTCCTTCTGAGTCATGGGATTTAGCCAGCTCATATAGAAATGACTATTTCACGGACTCCAGAAGGACCCTTTATATCTATTACATACTGAGAAAGTGTCATGTAGCAGAGGTCCTTCTGAGTCATGGGATTTAGCTGGACTAGAAATTGACTATTTCCCGGACTCCAGAAGGAACTTTTCTATCTTGTAGACTGCAAGCCCTCATGGGCAGGGCCCTCTCTCCTTCTGTACCAGACTGTAACTCGTCTTGTTCTTGCTCAGTGCAACTGTCTGTATGATGTATGTATACCCCTTTTCATATGTACAGTGCTATGGAATTAATAGCGCTTTAATAAGAAATAATAATAATTAGTAATTACATCCTGAGAAGGTGTCATGTAGGAGAGGTCCCTCTGAGTCATGGGATTTAGCCAGCTCATATAGAAATTACTATCTCCAAGACTCCAGAAGGATCTTTTCTATCTATTACATACTAAAAAGGTGTCATGCAGGAGAGGTTCCTCTGAGTCATGGGATTTAGCCAGACTAGAAATGACTATTTCCCGGACTCCAGAAGGACCTTTTCTATCTATTGCATACTGAGAAGGTGTCATGTAGCAGAAGTCCTTCTGAGTCATGGGATTTAGCCAGCTCATATAGAAATGACTATTTTCTGTACTCCAAAAGGTCCTTTTCCTTTTACATTGTTTTAACTGGTGGTTAGGCTGGGATTCCTCAGACACATTAGGACATATATGCAACGATGATACACTTTTCGAACTTGGCCTTTGTTTCTTCTAACAAATATTTATAAACCAACCTGAGCTTCTGCAGGACATACCATTGTACTTTCTTAAAAACATGTTTTCTAGTTTTCATAAGTGAGTATCCTTGTGAGTATTTTTAGACTAGACCAAATCTACGATGCTGTGGTGTGGCTGTGTACTGCATCCGCTCTTCAATGGAATTCTGTGGGATAGATTACTTTCCCAGTGAAGCTATGGTAGTGACTCCATAGTACACGGCACATTGGAAACTGAAAAAACCCCCTTTTAAATTTACTATTTGTAGGTGTCCAATGCAAAAGAATTAGGCAGGGTGCACGTTCTTCTGTATCTGCAAAATTAACTTATCATCTATTCAAAGACAGATATATTTATGTTGTAGTACTTCTCCCAGTAGACACAGCAACCATGTTAACTTCCATATATACTGTCTGTTCACTGCTCCTCCATGCTGGGACACACATGCACTTGTTTCAACTGAGGCCACCGTGTTTGCCCATGGGGTGGTGTCTGCTCCCTTCCTGATATTTATTAGGAAAGTGCATGTTCTAATAAGAGTTTTACGGGTTTTTAAATTACAACGTTCGATTTGCGATAAAACTGACTGGTTAATTTTATTCTTCAGGTCAGTACGAATCCGGCAATACCTAATATGTATAGTTTTTCTTGCGTTTTGATAGTGAAAAAAAAAAATTAAAAGTGGGAATTTTTTTATTTTATTTTTTTGTCGCCATGTTTTGACCCCTATAACTTTTTTGTAATTATGCGTATGGAGCAGTGTAGGGGCTCATTTTTTGCAGGGCAATCTGAACTTTTAATTGATACCATTATGGGGTGCGTATGATGTTTTGATCACTTTTTATTCATTTTTTAGGAAATGAAGCGTCCAAAAATGGCGAATTAGCCATTTGGACGCTTTCTTCCGTTTTATGTTTACCGTATGGTGAATATTTTTAATATTATTATAGTATGGGCGTTTTCGCACATTGCGACACCATTATGTGTAATTTTTTTATTTTTATTTATTTTATTTTCATTTTGGGGAAAGGGGGTGATTTGAATTTTTATATTTTTTTATTTAATTTTTATTTTTAAACTTTTTTTTTTTTTTTACCACTTTCTTATAGTTCCCATAGGGAACTATAAGATGCAATCATCAGATTGCTATTCTCATATATTCAATGCAATAGCATTGGAATATATGAAAAATCGCATATTTCCTATGGAGCCTATTACAGTCATAGGCTCCATAGGAATACTGTGTAGTACCCTAGGTTTCATTCACAGAAACCTAGGGTACTACATGCATGCTCCGGCTCCCCCTGTGGCCATCAGGGAGCCGAGCACAACCGAAGTGAAACTTTCGGTTTTTGCGCGATCAGATGCCGTGGTCAGGATTGACCACGGCATCTGAGGGTTAAATGTCCGCGATCGGCATCGCTGCCGGTCGCGGACATGAGCTGCGGTGTCAGCTTGATGAATCAAGCTTTTACCCGCGCTTCGGCGCCCGCTCCATGCGAGCCAGGCGCCATCTTAGTGCTGGACGAAGGCGTGCATATCGCACTCTACGTCCTTAAGGTTAAGAGTTGTTCTATAGACTCTACTCGGCCTGGTCAGCTGTCACCTACTCCAGGTTAGGTAATACAACCCGCAGTATGTTTATTTAGGCCAGTGATGTGCAAACTGCAGCTCTCCAGCTGTTGTAGAACTACAACTCCCAGCATGCAAAGACTGCCTACATCTATCAGCCTACAGCAGGGCATGGTGGGAGTTGTAGTTTTGCAACAGCTGGAAAGCCACAATTTGCCTATCACTGGTTTAGGCAGTTAATTACAATGTACCTAGTTATACTAAATTTCCATTGAATACCATTTATGCCACATATGGTAACTTACCAGTCCCACATCTTGGTGCTGCACTCATTACTTACCAGTCCCACATCTCAGTGCTGCACTCATTACTTACCAGTCCCACAGCTCAGTGCTGCACTCATTACTTACCAGCCCCACATCTCAGTGCTGCACTCATTAATTACCAGTCCCACATCTCAGTTCTGCACTCATTACTTACCTGTCCCAAATCTCAGTGCTGCACTCATTACTTACCATCCCCACATCTCAGTGCTGCACTCATTACTTACTAGTCCCACATCTCAGTGCTGCACTTATTAATTACCAGTCCCACATCTCAGTTCTGCACTCATTACTTACCTGTCCCAAATCTCAGTTCTGCACTCATTACTTACCTGTCCCAAATCTCAGTGCTGCACTCATTACTTACCAGTCCCACATCTCAGTGCTGCACTCATTAATTACCAGTCCCACATCTTAGTGCTCCACTTATTACTTACCAGTCCCACATCTCAGTGCTGCACTTATTACTTACCAGTCCCACATCTCAGCGCTCCACTTATTACCTACCAGTCCCGCATCTCAGTGCTGCACTCATTATTTACTAGTCCCACATCTCAGTGCTGCACTCATTACTTACCAGTCCCACATCTCAGTGCTGCACTCATTACTTACCAGTCCCACATCTCAGTGCTGCACTTATAACTTACCAGACCCACATCTCAGTGCTGCACTCATTACTTACCAGTCCCACATCTCAGTGCTGCACTCATTACTTACCAGTCCCACAGCTCAGTGCTCCACTTATTACTTAGGCTACTTCCACACTGGCGTTTTTGGATCCACTTGTGAGATCCGTTTCAGGACTCTCACAAGCGGTCCAAAACAGATCAGTTTTGCCCCAATGCATTCTGAATGGATAAGGATCCGTTCATAATGCATCAGTTTGGCTCCGTTCAGTCTCCATTCCGCTCTGGAGGTGGACACCAAAACGCTGCTTGCAGCGTTTTGGTGTCCGTCTGATCGAACTGAGACAAACGGATCCGTCCTGACATACAATGTAAGTCAATGGGGACAGATCCGTTTTCAATGACACAATATGACACAACAGAAAACGGATCCGTCCCCCATGGACTTTCAATGGTGTTCAAGACGGATACGTTTTGCCTATGTTCATGATAATACAAACGGATCCGTTCTGAATGGATGCAAGCGGCTGTATTATCAGTGAGGATCCGTCTGTGCAGATACATGACGGATCCTCACAAGACGCCATTGTGAAAGCAGTCCCACATCTCAGTGCTCCACTTATTACTTACCAGTCCCACATCTCAGTGCTGCACTCATTACTTACCAGTCCCACATCTCAGTGCTCCACTTATTACTTACCAGTCCCACATCTCAGTGCTGCACTCATTACTTACCAGTCCGATATCTCAGTGCTCCACTCATTACTTACCAGTCCCACATCTCAGTGCTGCACTCATTACATACCAGTCCCACATCTCAGTGCTGCACTCATTACTTACCAGCCCCACATCTCAGTGCTGCACTCATTACTTACCAGTCCCACATCTCAGTGCTGCACTCATTACTTACCAGTCCCACATCTCAGTGCTGCACTCATTACTTACCAGTCCCACATCTCAGTGCTGCACTCATTACTTACCAGTCCCACATCTCAGTGCTGCACTCATTACTTACCAGTCCCACATCTCAGTGCTGCACTCATTACTTACCAGTCCCACATCTCAGTGCTGCACTCATTACTTACCAGTCCCACATCTCAGTGCTGCACTCATTACTTACCAGTCCCACATCTCAGTGCTGCACTCATTACTTACCAGTCCCACATCTCAGTGCTGCACTCATTACTTACCAGTCCCACATCTCAGTGCTGCACTCATTACTTACCAGTCCCACATCTCAGTGCTGCACTCATTACTTACCAGTCCCACATCTCAGTGCTGCACTCATTACTTACCAGTCCCACAGCTCAGTGCTGCACTCATTACTCACAATGTGCACTGACACATAGGATATTAACATATTGCAGATGTGCTGCAGATTTTCACATGCTAATAGACTTGCTTAGGGAACAGCAAAAATCTGCTGCTTTTCTGTAACATATGTTCGCACCCATAGACTATCCTCTTCTATAACGACACAAACTCCAATGCCATCATCACTGGAACTGTAGGTCATTGTGCACTAGTTAGTTTCTTTATGCACAACCCCAATATGATAGCATGCAAAAGTGTGCCAGCATATAGTTATTGACAGAGGTCACACCACATTTTTTTCCAGAAGAGAAAAAATACTCCTCCAACCAGGAGTACGAAATTTGCAGTAATTCAAATACATAATGTAGCGCCGACACTCGCTCACATCTGCGTTTAGAGCACTTTTGTGGTCTGGTAAAAAAAAAAGGCAGGCTCGTAAATGAAAACTGAACAGACTCCATCATAGTAAGCGGGGTCTGTTCAGCTTCTTTCCTGTCAGGCCGGGTTCACTTCCCCCGTGGCGTGCTCTCCCCCCCCCCCCCCCACATTCACTTCCCCCCGACCCACATCCCCCCCACACACACACATTCCCCCCCCATGTTCTCACACACACACTCCCACCCCATATTCACACACTCACCCGTGTTCTCACACACACACTCCCCCCCTCATGTTCACACCCCCATGTTCTCAGACACACACACTTCCCCTCAAACACTCCCCCCCTATACACACATTCCCCCCTCATGTTCACACCCCCATGTTTACCACCACACACTCCCCCCCCATTCACCTCCCCACACACACACACACTTCCTCCCCCCTCCCCGTGCTTTCCCCCCATGTTCACCTCCCCGCGCGCTTCCCCACCCACGTTCACTTCCCCCCCACCCCCCCATGTTCATCCCCCACACACACACACTCCCCCATGTTCTCACACACACTCTCCCCTCATGTTTTCACACACACACACCTTCCCTCACACACTCTCCCTATGCACACTCCCCCTCATGTTCACACCCCCATGTTTACCCACACACACACTTCCTCACCCCCGCGTTTCCCCACATTCATCCCCCCAGATACCCCCTCACCATGTTCACCCCCATACACACACTCCCTCCACCCCATGTTCACACCTCTCCCCACACACACTTCCCTCCCTCCGTTCACGCTTTCACCCCACGCTCATCCCCCACGTTCACTTCCCCGACGCACGCTTCCCTCACGCTCACTTCCCCCGACGCACACTTCCCCCATGTTCATCCCCCCACACACACTCCCCCATGTTCTCACACACACACTCCCCACCATGTTCTCACACACACTCACCCCCATGTTTACCCACCCACACACACGCCCTGCTCACTTTCTCCCCGAGGCGCTTCCCCCACGCTCAACACCCCCGCGCTTCCCCCACATTCATCCCCCATACACACACTTCCACCCCCTCCATATTCACACACCAACCCGTGTTCTCACACACACACTCCCCTCATGTTCACACCCCCATGATCTCACACACACACTTCCTCACACACTCCTCCCCCATACACACACTCCCCCTCATGTTCACACCCCCATACACACACTTCCCTCACACACTCTCTCCCCACGCCCACCCC
>CM065592.1:351125870-351172751 GCA_033119425.1 Bufotes viridis
GATTGTGTGTGGGATACATGTTGGTGCATGGAGAGGTGTTGGGAATGGATGCAGGTGTGTGGAGGTTATGTAGGTGGCAGATATCTGTGTATAATGGAGGTATGTGATTGTGTGTGGGATATATGTTGGTGTATGGAGGAGAGGTGTTGGGAATGGATGCAGGTGTGTGGCGGTTATGTGGGTCGCAGAGTTCTATGTATAAAGGAGCTATGTGATTGTGTGTGGGATATATGTTGGTGTATGGAGAGGTGTTGGGAATGGATGCAGGTGTGTGGCGGTTATGTAGGTGGCAGAGCACTGTGTATAATGGAGGTATGTGATTGTGTGTGGGATATATGTTGGTGTATGGAGAGGTGTTGGGAATGGATGCAGGTGTGTGGAGGTTATGTAGGTCGCAGAGTTCTGTGTATAATGGAGGTATGTGATTGTGTGTGGGGTATATGTTGGTGTATGGAGAGGTGTTGGGAATGGATGCAGGTGTGTGGAGGTTATGTGGGTCGCAGAGTTCTGTGTATAACGGAGGTATGTGATTGTGTGTGGGATATATGTTGGTGTATGGAGAGGTGTTGGGAATGGATGCAGGTGTGTGGCGGTTATGTGGGTCACAGAGTTCTGTGTATAATGGAGGTATGTGATTGTGTGTGGGATATATGTTGGTGTATGAGGAGAGGTGTTGGGAATGGATGCAGGTGTGTGGGGGTTATATAGGTGGTAGAGGGAGCTCTGTGTATAATGGAGAAATGTGATTGTGTGTGGGGTATATATTGGTGTATGGAGAGGTGTTGGGAATGGATGCAGGTGTGTGGAGGTTATGTAGGTGGCAGAGCACTGTGTATAATGGAGGTATGTGATTGTGTGTGGGATATATGTTGGTGTATGGAGAGGTGTTGGGAATGGATGCAGGTGTGTGGAGGTTATGTGGGTCGCAGAGTTCTGTGTATAAAGGAGCTATGTGATTGTGTGTGGGATATACAGGGAGTGCAGAATTATTAGGCAAGTTGTATTTTTGAGGATTAATTTTATTATTGAACAACAACCATGTTCTCAATGAACCCAAAAAACTCATTAATATCAAAGCTCAATATTTTTGGAAGTAGTTTTTAGTTTTAGCTATTTTAGGGGGATATCTGTGTGTGCTGGTGACTATTACTGTGCATAATTATTAGGCAACTTAACAAAAAACAAATATATACCCATTTCAATTATTTATTTTTACCAGTGAAACCAATATAACATCTCAACATTCACAAATATACATTTCTGACATTCAAAAACAAAACAAAAACAAATCAGTGACCAATATAGCCACCTTTCTTTGCAAGGACACTCAGAAGCCTGCCATCCATGGATTCTGTCAGTGTTTTGATCTGTTCACCATCACCATTGCGTGCAGCAGCAACCACAGCCTCCCAGACACTGTTCAGAGAGGCGTACTGTTTTCCCTCCTTGTAAATCTCACATTTGATGATGGACCACAGGTTCTCAATGGGGTTCAGATCAGGTGAACAAGGAGGCCATGTCATTAGATTTTCTTCTTTTATACCCTTTCTTGCCAGCCACGCTGTGGAGTACTTGGACGCGTGTGATGGAGCATTGTCCTGCATGAAAATCATGTTTTTCTTGAAGGATGCAGACTTCTTCCTGTACCACTGCTTGAAGAAGGTGTCTTCCAGAAACTGGCAGTAGGACTGGGAGTTGAGCTTGACTCCATCCTCAACCCGAAAAGGCCCCACAAGCTCATCTTTGATGATACCAGCCCAAACCAGTACTCCGCCTCCACCTTGCTGGCGTCTGAGTCGGACTGGAGCTCTCTGCCCTTTACCAATCCAGCCACGGGCCCATCCATCTGGCCCATCAAGACTCACTCTCATTTCATCAGTCCATAAAACCTTAGAAAAATCAGTCTTGAGATATTTCTTGGCCCAGTCTTGACGTTTCAGCTTGTGTGTCTTGTTCAGTGGTGGTCGTCTTTCAGCCTTTCTTACCTTGGCCATGTCTCTGAGTATTGCACACCTTGTGCTTTTGGGCACTCCAGTGATGTTGCAGCTCTGAAATATGGCCAAACTGGTGGCAAGTGGCATCTTGGCAGCTGCACGCTTGACTTTTCTCAGTTCATGGGCAGTTATTTTGAGCCTTGGTTTTTCCACACGCTTCTTGCGACCTTGTTGACTATTTTGAATGAAACGCTTGATTGTTCGATGATCACGCTTCAGAAGCTTTGCAATTTTAAGAGTGCTGCATCCCTCTGCAAGATATCTCACTATTTTTGACTTTTCAGAGACTGTCAAGTCCTTCTTTTGACCCATTTTGCCAAAGGAAAGGAAGTTGCCTAATAATTATGCACACCTGATATAGGGTGTTGATGTCATTAGACCACACCCCTTCTCATTACAGAGATGCACATCACCTAATATGCTAACATGGTAGTAGGCTTTCGAGCCTATACAGCTTGGAGTAAGACAACATGCATAAAGAGGATGATGTGGTCAAAATACTCATTTGCCTAATAATTCTGCACTCCCTGAATGTTGGTGTATGGAGGAGAGGTGTTGGGAATGGATGCAGGTGTGTTGAGGTTATGTAGGTGGCAGATATCTGTGTATAATGGAGGTATGTGATTATGTGTGGGATATATGTTGGTGTATGGAGGAGAGGTGTTGGGAATGGATGCAGGTGTGTGGAGGTTATGTAGGTGGAAGAGCACTGTGTATAATGGAGGTATGTGATTGTGTGTGGGATATATGTTGGTGTATGGAGAGGTGTTGGGAATGGATGCAGGTGTGTGGAGGTTATGTAGGTGGCAGAGTATCTGTGTATAATGGAGGTATGTGATTATGTGTGGGATATATGTTGGTGTATGGAGAGAGGTGTTGGGAATGGATGCAGGTGTGTGGAGGTTATGTAGGTGGTAGATTCTGTGTATAATGGAGGTATGTGATTGTGTGTGGGATATATGTTGGTGTATGGAGGAGAGGTGTTGGGAATGGATGCAGGTGTGTGGAGGTTATGTAGGTGGCAGAGCTCTGTGTATAATGGAGGTATGTGATTGTGTGTGGGATATATGTTGGTGTATGGAGGAGGTGTTGGGAATGGATGCAGGTGTGTGGAGGTTATGTAGGTGGCAGAGCTCTGTGTATAATGGAGGTATGTGATTATGTGTGGGATATATGTTGGTGTATGGAGGAGAGGTGTTGGGAATGGATGCAGGTGTGTGGGGGTTATATAGGTGGTAGAGGGAGCTCTGTGTATAATGGAGGTATGTGATTGTGTGTGGGGTATATGTTGGTGTATGGAGAGGTGTTGGGAATGGATGCAGGTGTGTGGAGGTTATGTAGGTGGTAGATCTCTGTGTATAATGGAGGTATGTGATTGTGTGTGGGATATATGTTGGTGTATGGAGGAGGTGTTGGGAATGGATGCAGGTGTGTGGCGGTTATGTAGGTGGTAGAGCTCTGTGTATAATGGAGGTATGTGATTGTATGTGGGATATATGTTGGTGTATGGAGAGGTGTTGGGAATGGATGCAGGTGTGTGGCGGTTATGTAGGTGGAAGAGCTCTGTGTATAATGGAGGTATGTGATTGTGTGTGGGATATATGTTGGTGTATGGAGAGGTGTTGGGAATGGATGCAGGTGTGTGGGGGTTATGTAGGTGGCAGAGCACTGTGTATAATGGAGGTATGTGATTGTGTGGGGGGTATATGCTGGTGTATGGGGGAGAGGTGTTCGGAATGGATGCAAGTGTGTGGCGGTTATGTGGGTCACAGAGCTCTGGCAACTAAAGTAATAACTGGAATGGGGCAACTACAGTACCCTGAAAGATTATCAAAATTCGGGTTATTCACTTTAGAAAAAAGACGACTGAGGGGAGATCTAATAACTAAGTATAAATATATCCGGGGTCAGCACAGAGATCACTCCCATCATCTATTTATCCCCAGGACTGTGACGAGCGGACATCCTCTGCGTCTGGAGGAAAGAAGGTTTGTACACAGACATAGAAGAGGATTCTTTACGGTAAGAGCAGTGAGACTATGGAACTCTCTGCCTGAGGAGGTGGTGATGGTGAGTACAATAAAGGAATTCAAGAGGGGCCTGGAGTATTTCTGGAGGGTAATAATATTACAGGCTACAGCTACTAGAGAGGGGTCGTTGATCCAGGGAGTTAGGCTAATTGCACACGACAGTTGTTTTTCTCGGCTTCCGTTTCATTTTTTTTTGCGGATAGGACAGGAACCCATTCATTTCAATGGGTCAGCAAAAAAATGCTGACCGTTCATCCGTTTGTGTTCCGCGTCCGTTGTCCGTGTTTCCCTTCAGCAAAAAAAGTAGTGCATGTCCTACTTTTTTCTCATTTCCGGACGAGGATAGGCATTTATTACAGGGGATCTGTGAAAACAAAGGAATCCTCCAAAAAAAACTGATGGACCATCAGTTTTTTTTGCGGATCCAGATTTGCGGACAGCAAAAAACAACTGTCGTGTGCATTTAGCCTTATTCTGATTGCCTGAATGGAGTCGGGAAGGCATTTTTTCCCTTTAAGTGGGGAAAATTGGCTTCTTCCTCACAGGGTTTTTTTGCCTTCCTCTGGATCAACTTGTAGGAAACAGGCTGAACTGGATGGACAAATGTCTTTTTTCGGTCTTATATACTATGTTATAGGGTTGTTTCGGGTATCGAACTTTCGATACCCGATCGATACTTTTCTCTGGTATCGCACTCGATACCAGGAAAAGTATTTTATCGATACTGGGCTGCACTACTGCACAGCCCAGTATAAGAGAGCATGGCTGCGCCGCTCTCAGCGCGGCCATGTTCTCCTCGGCAGCACAGGGAGAAGGAGGCAGTCTCTCCCTCCCCCTGTGCTGCCGCTTCAACCAATAGAGGGAGAGGGGGCGGAGCGGGGGCGGGAGGAGGGGCGGAGCTGGGGGACAGGAGCACTGGCCAGCAATGCCGAGTAGTTTCTTATATAAATGCAGGCAGAAGACACAGGCTGCCAGCACCTGCCTGTGACCCAGCACTGCAATCAGAGGCAATTAACCCCTCAGGTGCGGCACCTGAGGGGTTAATAGCCTCTGATCGCAGCGCTCGTTCACAGGCAGGTGCCGGCAGCCTGTGTCTTCTGCCTGCATTTATATAAGAAACTACTCGGCATTGCTGGCCAGTGCTCCGCCCCTCCCTAGTATTAAAACATTGGTGGGCAGTGTGCCGCCCCCTCCCCCTCCCTAGTATTAAAACATTGGTGGGCAGTGTGCCCCCCCCCCCAGTATTAAAACAGCAGGGAGAGGGTTAAGTCCTATTCACCCTGATAGAGCTCTATCAGGGTGAATAGGATGAGAAGATCCCAGGTTCTAGCCCCTAAGGGGGGAAATAGTTAATAAATAAACTGTAAAAGAAAAAAAAAAAAGTTAAAGTACACCAAAATATTAATTATAAATCACCCCCTTTCCCAATTTAATACAATATATAAACAATACATAAATAAAATATTACATATCGCCGCGTCTCAAAAGTCCAAACTATTAAAAAATCCACTTTTATGCGGTGAACGCCGTAAAAGAAAAAAAAAGAAAAAGAAAAAATGCACGATTCGCCATTTTCTTTTAGTCGTCTTGTCCCCACAAAAAAGTAGGATAGGACTGTTGTATTATGAGCCGGCGGTTTCATAAAATGTGGAATGCACGCAGATTTTTTTGGCGTTTTTATTTTTTTCGCGTGGTATCGAATGGTATCGAGTATCGCAATACTTTTTTATGGTATCGATACCGAATCAAAATTTTGGTACCGAAACAACTCTACTATGTTACTATGTTACTGGCCACAGCTAGGGATGAGCGAATCGACTTTGGATGAAACAAGGTACCACTTGGAACCGAACCAGAGTTCGGGAAATTATTTTTTACAGAACAAATTAATTTATAAAGTTTTTACACGAAATTTTGAGAAGTAATAACTGGGGCTTATCTGTCAATACATTCTAATACTGTGCGGGGGGCTCGCTCCGTACAGTATTGAAACTGAGTTTTATGAGAATTGACTTTGGATGTTTAATCAAAAGTCGATTTTCTCATCCCTAGCCACAACGATGACACCCCCCAAGAGCCACGTCACTGGGTCATGTGCCAGTCAGGGGATGTGTCACTGCTGCAGCCAGTCATTGATAGCAATGGTACAGATAACCCCTGTCTACTTTTGAAGCCGTAAAGCAGAGAACCAGAAGAAAAGGAGAACACTTCGCAGAGAAGACCATCTTATGCCGAGAGAGCCATTTACAGCGGAGCTTCTCACCTTTAGACATTGTGCTGGGGGCACAATATCCGGTAGTGACAATCCAAGCCATGGTGCAGCCAAACCTTCCCTCCGAAATACCCCGGACACTGGACCAGTGATCAGAAGAAGACGGGAACAGCAGAGCCACAACTGTGGTAAGTAAATATCCACTGATGAAGAAAGGTTTTATGAAACGTGGCCTATCTAGGCAATGCTCCTCAAAACATAAAGACCCCATTGCATTTCTGTTACCCCTTACGACCACGTACCTTCAGACATACACAACCGCTTGGAAGTCCTTCGACGAACTTAGGTTTGTTGGATGTGTAATCCGGAGCCCGTCTGTCTTGTTGGACTCCCTGAGATTGCCTATGATATTATTTTATGGAAGTTTTTTTTTTTAAGACATTTTTTTTTGGGGGGAATGATAATGAGTATTGTAATTTCCAACAGATCCTTTCTTCACCACAGGACTCAGCTGACCCCTGGTGGCCATTCTCTAATACTACAGGACTTATTGTGAGTTATTATTTATTGGATATGGAATACATAGTTATATATTTATATGGTATATGTTTGGTATATATTTACTTCCTAAATGTTTTTAAATCGAGCCCAATACACATGAGAAGTAGAGCCCAGCGCCCTATTTTCCATATTCCTTCCCAAACCTGACTTGTTTGGATTTTTCCACACATTCCTAAAGTCCTCTTTCCATTGGCCGATGTTTGGGTAGGAACACTCATTAGTGATAATCTGCCGGTGTAAAGGTGCCGCCGATTACACTCGTTCATCAGGTAATAGATCGTTGGTGCGGTCACCTAAATCATCATTTGTCGGCAGCAGATCGTGCCATGTAAACATCCTCTGCTGCCGGCAGTGATTCTGTATGGGGACGATCAATGGCATTAGCCTTGTACTGTGGAGGGGATCGCTACATGTGAATACAGCGGTCTCATCTACTGACGAGCAGGTGGTTGTCAGAAAGGAAGGCTCAGGCCATGTAAAGGGGTCTTGAATGTGCCCAATACCCCACTAGAATGAAAAAAGCCGAATATTGCTCCACAACTTAGTAAAGACAAGTGGTCAGAAGTCACACAGATGTAATAGAGAGAGGATTGGTCCGGGGCAGAGAATGAGGCACCTGTCGGATAAACAACCACCACATCATAACAGGTCTTAACATGGAGAAGACACCAGGGAGATGTACGGAGCGTCCTCCTCCTCCAGAGCAGCCACAGCGCAGAGAAGTGAAAGCTGCACCATGACTGGCTGCTGTGGACAAGGAGGACGTAAATATATCAACAATATAGAAAATAATTAGGTGTAACGCATTTCAGAGCGGGCTCCTCCTTCCTCAGATACAATGACACTACTGACATGGCTCACAGTTATAGCCAAACAAGTGAAGGGCAGAAGAAACACAATGGACGGAATCCAGAGAAAAGTGACCTGAACCATTGTAGTATATAACAAAGCCCAGAGCATCAGGTTATACTGAGATCTAGAAATGATGATCCAGAAAAAGGTGACCTGAACTATTGTAATATATAGAGATGAGTGAATTGAAGCATCCAAAGTGGAATTTGATCCAAAGTTTAGGAAAAATTTGATTCGCAATGAATCCAAATTTCCTTGTGCTTCGTGGTAATAAATTGATTTTTTAATAAAATGGCGGCTACATGCAGAGCGAGCTAGGGTCTCAAAAGAGCCGGGGCCCAAGCCCCAATGCATGTGGCCCCAGTCGAAGCAAACCCCCCCCCGCCTGCAGTAGCACTAAACTTGCTGCATAGACACTATCAAACATACAGGACTATACGGCAGCACCTACCTCTCACATCCAGGGCCTCCAGGTGACGTCTCCTCTGATGTAGACGTTTTCTTTCATCTTCTCCATTCGGTCCCTACATCTTCTCTCAGCCGCGCCTCGTCTCTGCAGAGTGTGACACATGGACATCTTAGCTTCCTCACATTTCTATCATCATCCCCATCCTGGAGTCCCCACAGGGTTATCCTGGTGCTCACTGTGCCCCCCCAATACCCCCAAATACTACCCTGAAGAAAAATGAGTGCCCCCATAGTAATGCTCCTCATAGTCCCACCAATAGCAAGTCCCTTCTAGAATGCCTCTATTAGTAATACTGGCCCCTACAGTGCCTCCAACAATGATAACGCTCCCGAAGAATACCTCCATTAGTAATACTGCCCCCTACAGTGCATCCAACCACGATAATGCTCCCGAAGAGAGCCTCCATTAATAATACTGCCCCCTACAGTGCCTCCAACCATGATAACGCTCCTGAAGAATACCTCCATTAGTAATACTGCCCCCTACAGTGCCTCCAACCATGATAACGCTCCCGAAGAATACCTCCATTAGTAATACTGCCCCCTACAGTGCCTCCAACCACGATAACGCTCCCGAAGAGTGCCTCCATTAGTAATACTGCCTCCTACAGTGCCTCCAATCGTGATAACGCTCACGAAGAATACCTCCATTAGTAATACTGCCCCCTACAGTGCTTCCAACCATGATAACGCTCATGAAGAATACCTCCATTAGTAATACTGCACACTACAGTGCCTCCAACCATAATAACGCTCCTGAAGAGTGCCTCCATCAGTAATACTGCCTCCTACAGTGCCTCCAACCGTGATAACACTCACGAAGAATACCTCCATTAGTAATACTGCCCCCTACAGTGCCTTCAACCATGATAACGCTCCTGAAGAATACCTCCATTAGTAATACTGCCCCCTACAGTGCCTCCAACCATGATAACGCTCACGAAGAATACCTCCATTAGTAATACTTCTCCCTACAGTGCCTCCAACCATGATAACGCTCCCGAAGAGTGCCTCCATTAGTAATACTGCCCCCTACAGTGCCTCCAACCATGATAACGCTCCCGAAGAATACCTCTATTAGTAATACTGCCCACTACAGTGCCTCCAACCATGATAATGCTTCCGAAGAGTGCCTCCATTAGTAATACTGCCTCCTACAGTGCCTCCAATCGTGATAACGCTCAAGAAGAATACCTCCATTAGTAATACTGCCCCCTACAGTGCCTCCAACCATGATAACGCTTCCAAAGAATACCTCCATTAGTAATACTGCCCCCTACAGTGCTTCCAACCATGATAACGCTCCTGAAGAGTGCCTCCATTAGTAATACTGCCCCCTACAGTGCCTCCAACCATGATAACGCTCACGAAGAATACCTCCATTAGTAATACTGCCCACTACAGTGCCTCCAACCATGATAACGCTCCTGAAGAGTGCCTCCATTAGTAATACTGCCTCCTACAGTGCCTCCAACCGTGATAACGCTCACGAAGAATAACTCCATTAGTAATACTGCCCCCTACAGTGCCTCCAACCATGATAACGCTCACGAAGAATACCTCTGTGACAAACTGCCATTTATCCCTGGGCATTGGAGAGGCATGCTTGCCAGCCTCTTACCCTGTGACTATGGCCCCAGTGACAGTTAGCATTTACAATGGACATTGCCTGTGACCTAATCAACATTCACAATGGACATTGCCTGTGACCTAATCAACATTCACAATGGACATTGCTTGTGACCTAATCAACATTCACAATGGACATTGCTTGTGACCTAATCAACATTCACAATGGACATTGCCTGGGACCTAATCAACATTCACAATGGACATTGCCTGGGTCCTAATCAACATTCACAATGGACATTGCCTGTGACCTAATTAAGAATCACAATGGACATTGCCTGGGACGCAATCAACAAGCACAATGGACCATGCATGTGGGGGTGGGATATATCTGGCTGTATGTTGATTGGTCACTGTATTTTGTGTGCCTGTCCTCAATCAGGTCCCCGGGGGAGTAGCCCTGGCTGGAGGACTTGCATAAAAGGCCAAGCTTTGCCATCCAATAAAGAGTTCCTTTTGACCCTCAATACGTTGCCTTGTCTCGTTATTGGAGGGAACTGCTATATCACACTGGGGATTGCTATGTTCTACATACTCCCTGAAGCTTTACTCACTTAGCTCTTTTAACACGAGGTTCAGACCTGAGCGTTTTTGAAACGCGCGTTTTACGCACATTTTTGTCGCGCGTATTTTAGCGCGTTCGTGATTCTGGAGACCAATAGAAAAAGGCATATCTACACCTTAACGCGTGTTTTACGCACGTTCCCATGGGAGGAAAAGCGCGACAAACGCCCAAAAAAACGCTCCTGAACGAGCATATGCATTGGGCGTTTTACAGCGCGTTTTTACGCGCTGTAAAACGCTCAAGTGTGAACCACTCCCATAGGGATGCATTGGTTTTCATGTCTTGAGCGTTTTACAGCGCGTTTGAACGCGCTGTAAAACGCTCAGGTGTGAACCTAGGCTTAGAGCTTGTTCCGGATACGCTCTACTGGAGGAGAGGTCTTCCCCACACGGTCCTGGAGGACAGAAGCCAATCCAGGGTGGACGGAAGACGGCGAGGCTCCAGCTAAGCTACAGCGGTTGTGGAGTCTGCGGTGGCTGTGGTGTCCAGTGCGGTGCTTGTGGTCCTCGGCGCAAGCTAGGAAGCGTCCATCAACGGAGGGTACTCGGTCGGAGTACACGGAGCTCCGTTACAACCTCCATTAGTAATACTGCTCCCTACAGTGCCTCCAGCCATAACGCTCCCGAAGAATACCTCAATTAGTAATACTGCCCCCTACAGTGCCTCCAGCCATGATAACGCTCACGAAGAATACCTCCATTAGTAATACTGCCCCCTACAGTGCCTCCAGCCATGATAACGCTCCCGAAGAATACCTCCATTAGTAATACTGCCCCCTACAGTGCCTCCAGCCATGATAACGCTCCCGAAGAATACCTCCATTAGTAATACTGCCCCCTACAGTGCCTCCAACCGTGATAACGCTCCCGAAGAGTGCCTCCATTAGTAATACTGCCCCTTACAGTGCCTTCAACCATGATAACGCTTCCGAAGAGTAACTCCATCAGTAGAAGAGCCCTCCAGTATTAATACTGCCCTCACAGAGCCCACAGTAGAAATAATGCCCCCTATTGTTACCCCAGTGGTAATAAAGCTCTCTACAGACCCCTCAGTAGTAATAAAGCCAATGTATAAGCACTCCTATAGAGTACCCTGTAACAATAAGGACCCCGATAATGTCCCTTATATTTATAATGCCCCCTACTGTGCCACCTATAGTTATACTCCTCCCTGTAGTGCCATCAAAAACTATAATGCCCCAGCCATTACACCATACAGGCCCATGTAAATAACGTCATTTCCCCCCAACATACAGTCCCATGTAAATAACATCACTCCCCTGCCTTCAGCCCCTACAACATACAGTCCCATGTAAATAACATCACTCCCTTGCCTTCAGCCCCTCCAACATACAGTCCCATGTAAATATCACTACCCTGCCTTCAGCCCCTCCAACATACAGTCCCATGTAAACAACATCACTCCCATAAATTCAGACCCTCCAACATACAGTCCCATGTAAATAACATCACTCCCCTCCCTTCAGCCCCTCCAACATACATTCCAATGTAAATAACACCACTCCCCTCCCTCCAGCCTCATCCAACATACAGTCCCATGTAAATAACATAATCCCCCTCCCTTCAGCCCCTTCAATACACAGTCCCATGTAAATAACATCACTCTCGTGCCTTCAGCCCCTCCAACATACAGTCCCATGTAAATAACATCACACCCGTGCCTTCAGCCTCTCCAATACACAGTCCCATGTAAATAACATCACTCCCCTGCCTTCAGCCCCTTCAATACACAGTCCCATGTAAATAACACCACTCCCCTGCCTTCAGCCCCTCCAAGATACAGTCCCATGTAAATAACATCATCCCCCTCCCTTCAGCCCCTACAATACACAGTCCCATGTAAATAACATCACTCCCCTCCCTCCAGCCTCATCCAACATACAGTCCCATGTAAATAACATCACTCCCCTCCCTTCAGCCCCTCCAACATACAGTCCCATGTAAATAACATCACCCCCTCCAACATACAGTCCCATGTAAATAACATCACTCCCCTCCAACATACAGTCCCATGTAAATAACATCACTCCCCCCCCCACAGCCTCATCCAACATACAGTCCCATGTAAATAACATAATCCCCCTCCCATCAGCCCCTTCAATACACAGTCCCATGTAAATAACATCACTTTCGTGCCTTCAGCCCCTCCAACATACAGTCCCATGTAAATAACATCACACCCGTGCCTTCAGCCTCTCCAATACACAGTCCCATGTAAATAACATCACTCCCCTGCATTCAGCCCCTCCAATACACAGTCCCATGTAAATAACACCACTCCCCTGCCTTCAGCCACTCCAAGATACAGTCCCATGTAAATAACATCATCCCCCTCCCTTCAGCCCCTCCAACATACAGTCCCACGTAAATAACATCACTCAGCCCTCCAACATACAGTCCCATGTAAATAACATCACATCCGTGCCTTCAGCCTCTCCAATACACAGTCCCATGTAAATAACATCACTCCCCTGCATTCAGCCCCTCCAATACACAGTCCCATGTAAATAACACCACTCCCCTGCCTTCAGCCCCTCCAAGATACAGTCCCATGTAAATAACATCATCCCCCTCCCTTCAGCCCCTACAATACACAGTCCAATGTAAATAACATTACTCCCCCCCCTTCAATACACAGTCCCATGTAAATAACATCACTCCCCTCCCTCCAGCCCCTCCAACATACAGTCCCATGTAAATAACACCACTCCCCTGCATTCAGCCCCTCCAACATACAGTTCCATGTAAATAACATCACCCCCTCCAACATACAGTCCCATGTAAATAACATCACTCCCCTCCAACATACAGTCCCATGTAAATAACATCACTCCCCCCCCCACAGCCTCATCCAACATACAGTCCCATGTAAATAACATCATCCCCCTCCCTTCAGCCCCTTCATTACACAGTCCCATGTAAATAACATCACTCTCGTGCCTTCAGCCCCTCCAACATACAGTCCCATGTAAATAACATCATCCCCCTCCCTTCAGCCTCTCCAATACACAGTCCCATGTAAATAACATCACTCCCCTGCATTCAGCCCCTCCAATACACAGTCCCATGTAAATAACACCACTCCCCTGCCTTCAGCCACTCCAAGATGCAGTCCAATGTAAATAACATCACTCCCCTCCCTCCAGCCTCATCCAACATACAGTCCCATGTAAATAACATCACTCCCCTGCATTCAGCCCCTCCAATACACAGTCCCATGTAAATAACATCACTCCCCTCCCTCCAGCCTCATCCAACATACAGTCCCATGTAAATAACATCACTCCCCTCCCTTCAGCCCCTCCAACATACAGTTCCATGTAAATAACATCACTCCCCTCCAACATACAGTCCCATGTAAATACCATCACTCCCCTCCAACATACAGTCCCATGTAAATAGCATCACCCCCTTCCCTTCAGCCTCTTCCAACATACAGTACCATGTAAATAACATCACTCCCCTGCAATACACAGTCCCATGTAAAAAACATCACTCCCCTGCCTTCAGCCCCTCCAACATACAGTCCCATGTAAATAACATCACCCCCCTCCCTTCAGCCCCTCCAACATACAGTCCCATGTAAATAACATCACTCCCCTCCCTCCAGCCCCTCCAACATACACTCCAATGTAAATAACATCAATCTCCTCACTTCAGCTAGGGGTGGGCGATATGGCCTAAAATTTATATTGCGATATAATATGAAGCATGTGCGATATGCGATATATATTGCGATATAAATTTTCTATATTAGAGGGGGGGTTGTTAAACTTTTTTTTTTTTTTTTTCCTTCAACTTTTTATTTAATAACTATTTAGCCTCCTTTAGGGGCTAGGACTCTTGTGCTATTCACCCTGATAGAACTCTATTAGGGTAAATAGGACTTGACACTGTCCCTGCTGCCCTGTGCTCTGTGCACACAGCAGCAGGGAGCTGACCATAGCAGCCAGGACATCAGTAGTGTCCTGGCTGCCATGGCTACCGATCGGAGCCCCAGGAT
Organism: Bufotes viridis; assembly: GCA_033119425.1. Taxonomy (NCBI): domain Eukaryota; kingdom Metazoa; phylum Chordata; class Amphibia; order Anura; family Bufonidae; genus Bufotes; species Bufotes viridis. The sequence goes on from CM065592.1 coordinate 351,140,205, forward strand.
TACACTGCTGGGGCTCCGATCACAACTGCCACTGCCACCAATGATTGGGGGGCCACTGTGCCACCAATAAGTGAATAGAAACATAGCCTGCATGTGCCGGCCATATACCATACTGGGCCTCTGTGACTGCACTCTGCGATTCACCGCAATTAACCCCTCAGGTTCTGAGGGGTTAATTGCGGCGGATCGCAGCAGGCAGTCATAGAAGCGGTATGATATATGGCCGGCACATCTAGGCATATAGGACCTTTAATTAGGGGGCACATAGGGGCACTTACTATTATGTATGTGCGGGGCTCCGTTCGCCCGCTCTGGCCCCCGTCACATGGTGGGAACACCAGGGAGGAGACATCAGCTTCTCTCCCTGGGCGTTCCTTCTCCCTGCCTGTGACGTTCTGCCACAGGCCACAGTCCCTCCCCTCCTCCGCTCTCATTGGTAGCAGTGGCTACAGTCCCTCCCCTCCTCCTCTCTCATTGGCAGCTCTCAGTGGGGAGGGAGGGACTCCCTCCTTCTCCACTGTGCCGGCTCAGGAGAACATGGTATGTGCCGAGAGCGGCGCATACCATGTTCTACCGCGATATGGCGATATAGACAAAATCGATATCGTGGCACAAATTCATATCGCATATCGTCTATATCGCCATATCGTCCCACCCCTAACTTCAGCCTCTTCCAACATACAGTCCCATGTAAATAACATCACCCCCCTCCCTTCAGCCTCTTCCAACATACAGTCCCATGTAAATAACATCACTCCCTTCCCTCCAGCCCCTCCAACATACAGTCCCATGTAAATAACATCACTCCTGCCTTCCCTCCAACATACAGTCCCATGTAAATAACATCACCCCTTCCCTCCAGCCCCTCCAACATACAGTCCCATGTAAATAACATCACTCCCTTCCCTCCAGCCCCTCCAACATACAGTCCCATGTAAATAACATCACTCCCCTGCCTTCAGCCCCTCCAACATACAGTCCCATGTAAATAACATCACTCCCCTGCCTTCAGCCCCTCCAACATACAGTCCCATGTAAATAACATCACCCCCCTCCCTTCAGCACCTCCAACATACAGTCCCATGTAAATAACATCACTCCCCTGCCTTCAGCCCCTCCAACATACAGTCCCATGTAGCTAACATCACTCCCTCAACCAAGCAGGGAGGTGGTGCAAGAGAGAGGAACTACATCTCCCAGCATTACTCTGGCTCTTACACTGAATCTATCCCTTCACTTACCTCATGTCACACAAATCACCACAGTCAGGGTTTTACCTCAAGACACGGGGGCTCATATTGCTATCTCTTCCTTTACTGTCCACCAATAGCAGCAAAGAGAAAGTTTACATAATCATAACAACCAAGGACCCTCCCCTGTCAGATCCTATAACAAGCAGCTCCTCTTCTGCAACTTCCTCTTTCTTTGCTGCTGCCACCAGATAAGTAACTTCTGTGTATTATATGTGTTGTTTGCTATCGCATGGTTTGCTGCGATTTTAGGGTTTTCCCCTGAGCTTCACCTGGCTCAGGGGATCTATATGCTATTGTCTTCTGTCAGTTCTGGTCTTATCCCCATTTGTTGCTTGGCTGTGCGCTCCCCTCTGCGCTTGCTTATCCTGTGTGTTCCCCTTTTCCCTCCGGTTTCCCGGGGATCAGCGCGTTAATTTCGGGGGGTTTTAATCACCTTTCCCCCCCCTCCCCTTTTTTTCCCATTGCCTTTGGTGCTGCTGCGCGCTATTTTCTCCTCTTACCCGACGGCCATCTTTTTCTTTTCCTTCTGCTCCGTCTCCTACGGTGCTTCAGTGCTTCCGAGATCTCGCGAGATCTCGGCGGCCATCTTGATCGCATCGCCCGTTGTCTCGCGAGATCTCGGCGGCCATCTTTACTCACCCCGTTCTAGATCTCGCGGGATTTCGGCGACCATTTTAGTTTTTCCTCACACTGCATAGTCGGCAGTGCAGCGGCTCCTGAGCTCGGTCCCGGACGGCGCTCCTGCTCTGCGGCTTCTGGCGTGATTAACCCCTCTTTAGTGGTTAGTGTCTCTCTTAGGGCCATATATAGCAGGATATCTACCTCTCCTTATTTTTTCTTTGGCATTAGGTATTATTATTATTTCTGGTCATGTCATCAGACCGCTCCCCATCTGGGTCTACCCCCCCCTCCATCCACTGGTGATCCCAGAGTGGCTAATATGAATATGCAGGCTCTGGATCTGCAGCGCTCGGTCTCCAGCGCTATTATTGAAGCCATGGGGTCTATGTCATCCATGATTTCTCAGACCATATCCCAGGCTTTGTCTGCCCATGCCCCTGGCCTCTCTAATCAGATGCCTTCTATACCCGCCCCGCAGCCTACCGCTTGTGAAACTCCTGTTGTACAGGAGGATTTGACTGGTGTGATACAAGCCACCCATGATAGCGTGCATAGATCACGCAAGAGAGCCTTACCGCGCCAGGCAGAAAAGGCGCGCACGTGGAAATGTGCCAGAGCACAAATTAGTGACGATGAATCAGACTTTGAGTCTGATGCGGAGGCAAGCGGCCACTCTGAGGAGGAAATAGAGCCTGATATTTCTGGCACTTCTGGTCCTAGGCCTTCCACCTCTGGGTCTGTGGGTTTGGCCTCCACCGCCCCTAATGCGGCATCTACTCCGGTGGATCCCTCTGGCGCCCCACTATTTGACCCTGACACCCTACACCACCCTCGGTCAGCTGAGTGGCTGCCAACGGCTCATGTGAGCAACTATCTAGAACATTGGGTACGTCGCCCTCTTAGCAAGGAGGCACGTAGTAAGCTCCGCTCAGAGTGCCCCAGGCCATTGATCCCCAACAAGGTCTGTGAGACCCCAGCGGTCGATCCTAAAATGACCCAGTTTTTGGCCAAGACCGGCTGGAATCCTCGCAAAGGGTTAGACTCAGCCCTTAAGAGTTGCCAGGACAAACTCCTGGACATATTTGGTCCCCTAGCCAAAATATTTGAGATGGCCGAATCGGCCAGAGTTGAAGGATCCCCTATTGACCCGGAGGAGCTTACTGGCTGGATTCAGAGAGCCATATGCATTGCAGGTAGTTCCAACTCCGCCCTCGCTATTGAACGGCGAAAAGCCATCCTCTTTAGAGTGGATCCAAAATTGGCCAACTTGGCACTTACTGAGCCCGGCAAAGATGCGCAGGGGCTACTATTTGGGGACTCCTTTATTAAGGACCTCGGCCGTTTTGTGGGGACGTTCACTGCCCTGGACAAGGCCCAGTCTTCCAGGGAACGGGTCTCCACTAGGGCCGGCAGTAGTAGGGGCCGCCTGTCCGGCCGTGCCACTTTCCAAGCCCGCAGCTCGGGCAGAGGCTCCTTCACACAAAGGACATCCTTCCAGGAACCGAGGAACCCACCTCCATTCTTCCCCACCAGAGGCGGCCAGCGGCGATCTAGGTCCTTCAGAGGCAACCAGAATTTCCGAAAGTCTTTCGGTAAGTCTATCCCCAGTGGGGACTTCTTTGGACCTTTGTGTAGGGGGCAGACTCCGTCATTGTTTCCACGCTTGGTCAAACATTACGGCGGACCCATGGGTGCTGACCACGGTACAGGGATTCCACATAGAGCTCACGGACTCTCCGTGTCTCATCCCACCGCCCCCCCCTACTAACACTAGTGCGTCCGGACACAAAGCTCGTAGACATCGAGCTGACATCTCTTTGTCAAAAAAGGGCGATAGAAAGGGCCCCCCCTACTCCCGGGGGAGTCCTCAGCAATATCTTCAAATGCGACCGGTGATAAATCTTCGCGCCTTGAACGCGATCGTTCGATATCGCCACTTCAAAATGGAAGGGATCCATCTTCTTCGGGATTTGTTGATTCCAGGAGACTGGATGGTGAAGTTGGACCTCAAAGATGCCTATCTGACGGTCCCAATTGCCACAACGTCCAGGGATCTCTTGCGCTTCCTTTGGAAGGGCGAAGTGTGGTGGTTCACTTGCCTCCCGTTTGGCCTCTCTTCGGCACCCTGGTGCTTTACCAAACTTCTACGTCCAGTCATGGCCTGGCTGAGGAGTCGGGGCGTGCGGCTGGTCATCTATCTAGACGACATCCTCATTATGCACCAATGTCAGTCGACCCTGTTACGGCATCTCCAATGGACCTCGGACCTCCTGACGAACCTCGGCTTCCTCCTGAACACAGAGAAGTCCTGCCTCGAGCCATCACAGCGGATGGAATTCCTGGGCTTTACGGTGGACTCTATTTCGGAATCCCTCAGCCTTCCGACGGAGAAACTGCGGACGTTCCGCAAAGAGTTGAGGCACGCCCTCGCGGCTACCTCCCTATCCTTGCGTCATCTGGCACGCATTATTGGCCTGCTGGCTTCATCAATTCAGGCGGTGTTTCCCGCTCAACCTCCATTACCGAGCCCTACAGCGGTTGAAGATCGCCCACCTACGTTCCGGTGCCACGTTTGCGGACACGGTTATCCTGGATCCAGAGGCTCGGGAGGAGCTCCATTGGTGGATAGACAACCTGCAAGCATGGAACGGCAGAGCGATCTTCGGCTTCCAACCGGAGTTCACGGTGGATTCGGACGCGAGCCTTCAGGGCTGGGGTGCCCACTGCGAGGGGATCTCCACGGGAGGTCGATGGTCGGATGTCGAAGCCCGTCTCCACATCAACGCGCTGGAGCTCCTGGCGGGTTCGTTTGCCATCAGGAGTTTTACCAATGGCACCGCCCACGCATGCATCAGATTGCACATGGACAATGTGTCGGCAGTCCGCTATGTCAATCACCTGGGGGGCACCCAGTCGGCTACATTGGCTCATCTGGCGAAGGAGTTTTGGTCCTACTGTCTTTCCAGGGACATCATGGTGCAGGCGGAATACCTTCCGGGCCTACACAACTACCGAGCGGATTGGAGCTCCCGATACTTCGCGGACGGCAGCGATTGGAGGCTAGCACCCGAGATCTTCTCTGCGGTTTCGGACACCTGGAGTCCCTTTGCCATAGACCTCTTCGCGTTCCGGCTCAATACTCACCTGCCCCGGTTCTTCAGCTGGCGGCCGGATCCGGAGGCAGAGGCGGTGGATGCGTTTCTCCAGGACTGGTCGACTGCTCTACACTACGCGTTCCCACCGTTTTCCATGATTCCGAGGATGCTGTTGCAGACTCGGCGTCAGAGGGCGGAATTGTTGGTGGCGATTCCCTTCTGGGTGACTCAGACCTGGTACCCGATCCTCCTGGAACTCCTAGTGGACGTACCTCTTCTCCTTCCGGGTCGGACGGATCTCCTCCTGGGCCCTCAGGGCATTCTACATCCCCTACTGATCGACGGCTTGCTTCAACTTCTGGCGTGCCGAATCTCAGGACACCCGGAGAGGTCGAGGGCATTTCGGAGGCAACTAGACGCCTCCTGGACAATGCCTGGGCTCCCGGCACCAGAAAATCTTATCGGGCAGCCTGGGGAACTTGGGTTAGCTGGTGCCTGGAACGGGACCTGGATCCCATTTCGGCGCCTGTGACTCATCTCTTACAATTCCTTACGTCTCTCTTCGAAGCAGGGAAAGCCTACAGGACTATTAACCTGTTCCGTTCGGCAATCTCCTCTATTCATCAGGGATTTGACGGGGTTCCGGCTGGACAACATCCTTCAGTTTCTCGCTTGTTACGTGGCTCGCGTTTGGCTCGTCCTCCCCGGCCACGCTTTACCATTACGTGGGATGTTTCCTTAGTCCTTTCCTTTCTCTCTACGTGGCCCGACAATGCGGCCCTTTCTCTCCGTCAACTGTCGGCTAAATTGCTGACCCTCTTTTGTCTAATTTCTTGTAAGAGGGTCTCGGATGTCAGGGCCCTGGATCACGACGCTAGGTCTTTCTCTCCTGAAGGTGTTACGTTTAACATCTCGCGCCGCACCAAGACCAATATCAGATCAGTGTCCTATCCTTGTTTTCCGTCTACTCCGACACTCTGTCCAGTGGCCTGCTTAAAGGAATATGAGTTGCGGACTCGAGCTCATCGCTCTTCGGATGTCCCACAGCTGTTCCCCTCTATTCGCCATCCGTTTGGACCGGTTTCTAGTCCGACTTTGGCGCGCTGGATGAAGTGGATCATGTCCCTTTCGGGTATTGACACGGCAGTCTTTACCGCACATTCGGCCAGGAGCGCTACGGCCACTTCCCTGGCTATTTCGGGGGCTCGCTTGGAAGACATTTTGCGTTTGGCCGATTGGTCTAGGGCCACTACGTTTAGGGAATTTTACTTTCGGCCGCCTCCTCATGTTTTCTCGTCCATTATTGATCAGCTTTGAACTAGCAATATGAGCCTCCATGTCTTGAGGTAAAACTTAATGATTTTCCTAGTCTATGACGTAAAGTCATAGTTTTATTAAAGACACGGAGGCGAGTATTGCCCGCCTTGGTTATATTCCCGCCCGATTTGTTGTCTTTGCTTATATTTCTACTGTAAGTTAAAGTTATTTATTACATATTGTTATGTTCTTAGACATTTATTTCTTTATAATATCTATTGCGGCCTTAGGATTTACTGCCGTTTTGAGCACTATGTGTGCCATTTTTCTGCATGACTCTTACACTGGCTATATTATTTACTCTGTTTCAGGTTGATTTCCCGCAGTGGCTGGAGTTCTACTTCGTTTTGAGTTTTCAGATGCGTTAGCCAGGTTGGCTCGTTTCTTCGGTTTGACGAACGGAATGGTGGTCGTTGTTCGGGTCCAGTGCCGGTTCCAGTTTCAGTTCCGATGAAGATGTTGGTGTCACGGTTACAAAGAAAGAGGAAGTTGCAGAAGAGGAGCTGCTTGTTATAGGATCTGACAGGGGAGGGTCCTTGGTTGTTATGATTATGTAAATTTTCTCTTTGCTGCTATTGGTGGACAGTAAAGGAAGAGATAGCAATACTCGCCTCCGTGTCTTTAATAAAACTATGACTTTACGTCATAGACTAGGAAAATCATTAAGTTTTCTCTGCTAGTTCTCCTCCTCATAGCTTAGCCCCGCCCCCTCTGATCACATGACTGTGACATCATCACAGGTCCTTCTCCACCACTGAGCTCTGCATCTTTCACAGATCACCTGACTGTGATGTCATCACAGGTCCTTTAGTTCTTGCAGTACGTCCTTGGTCAGTAGTCTCCCCTGTTTTCATGACTGGGAGGGACCTGGTCCTCCCCAGTCATGGGAAATAGCCGGCTCTACAGCAGCTGTCTATTTCCCATTACTGGTAGGAACCTTTTTGCCCCCTAGTGGTGAGGTCCTCCCCAGTCATGGGAAATAGCCGTTCTACAGCAGCTGTCTATTTCCCATTAATGGTAAGGACCTTTTTTGCCCCCTAGTGGTGAGATCCTGCATAGATACAGTATTTAGCCATGTCACAGTGAGTTGGCTATTCCCCATGACTCAGAAGGATCTGGTCCTCAATAATCATGAAAAATAGCAAGCTCTATATCAGCCATCTATTTCCAATAATCTGCAGGGACCATTTATTCTCCTTTTGTCCTGGACCTGATCTATCATAGTATTTAGTTTCACAGTGAATTAGCTAAATCCCATTCTCTCCACAAGGGCCATTCTGGGAAAGCTTCGGTGACATTACTATTTCTATTTGTTTCACTTTGTAGCATTGACTAAAGTAACGCGGGTGAACGGTGGATAACAAAGTCTTTATAGTGATTTTCTATTTTCTGGACTCCAGAAGGACCTTCTCCATATACTGAGAAGGCGTCATGTAGGAGAGGTCCCTCTGAGTCATGGGATTTAGCCAGTTTATATAGAAAATATTATTTCCCGGACTCCAGAAGGACCTTTTCTATCTATTGCATACTGAGAAGGTGTCATGTAGCAGAAGTCCTTCTGAGTCATGGAATTAAGCCAGCTCATATAGAAATGACTATTTCCTGTACTCCAAAAGGTCCTTTTCCTTTTACATTGTTTTAACTGGTGGTTAGGCTGGGATTCCTCAGACACATTAGGACATATATGCAACGATGATACACTTTTCGAACTTGGCCTTTGTTTCTTCTAACAAATATTTATAAACCAACCTGAGCTTCTGCAGGACATACCATTGTACTTTCTTAAAACATGTTTTCTAGTTTTCATAAGTGACTATCCTTGTGAGTATTTTTAGACTAGACCAAATCTACGATGCTGTGGTGTGGCTGTGTACTGCATCTGCTCTTCAATGGACTTCTGTGGGATAGATTACTTTCCCAGTGAAGCTATGGTAGTGACTCCATAGTACACGGCACATTGGAAACTGGAAAAACCCCTTTTAAATTTACTATTTGTAGGTGTCCAATGCAAAAGAATTAGGCAGGGTGCGCGTTCTTCTAGATCTGCAAAATTAACTTATCATCTATTCAAAGACAGATATATTTATGTTGTAGTACTTCTCCCAGTAGACACAGCAACCATGTTAACTTCCATACATACTGTCTGTTCACTGCTCCTCCATGCTGGGACACACATGCACTTGTTTCAACTGAGGCCACCGTGTTTGCCCATAGGGTGGTGTCTGCTCCCTTCCTGATATTTATTAGGAAAGTGCATGTTCTAATAAGAGAGAGAAATTCTATCTATTTATCCATGTACCTGACCCTGGCTTGTGTTCCTGTCCTTTGACCTATAATCCCTGTTCTGATATCCCGCTCCTGACCCCGCCTGCACCTATGCTACCGCCCTGACTGACTACCTTGGCCTGTATTCAGACACTGCTCCTGCCTGACCCTTTAAGAGTTGTTCTATAGATTCTATTCGGCCTGGTCAGCTGTCACCTACTCCAGGTTAGGTAATACAACCCGCAGTATGTTAATTTAGGCCAGTGATTTGCAAACTGCAGCTCTCCAGCTGTTGTAGAACTACAACTCCCAGCATGCAAAGACTGCCTACATCTATCAGCCTACAGCAGGGCATTGTAGTTTTGCAACAGCTGGAAAGCCACAATTTGCCTATCACTGGTTTAGGCAGTTAATTACAATTTACCTAGTTATACTAAATTTCCATTGAATACCATTTATGCCACATATGGTAACTTACCAGTCCCACATCTCAGTGCTGCACTCATTAATTACCAGTCCCACATCTCAGTGCTGCACTCATTACTTACCAGTCCCACATCTCAGTGCTGCACTCATTACTTACCAGTCCCACATCTCAGTTCTGCACTATTACTTACCAGTCTCACATCTCGGTGCTGCACTCATTACTTACAGCCCCACATCTCAGTGCTGCACTCATTACTTACCATCCCCACATCTTAGTGCTGCATTCATTACTTACCAGCCCCACATCTCAGTTCTGCACTATTACTTACCAGTCCCACATCTCAGTTCTGCACTATTACTTACCAGTCCCACATCTCAGTGCTGCACTCATTACTTACCAGTCCCACATCTCAGTGCTGCACTCATTACTTACCAGTCCCACATCTCAGTGCTGCACTCATTACTTACCAGTCCCACATCTCAGTGCTGCACTCATTACTTACCAGTCCCACATCTCAGTTCTGCACTCATTACTTACCAGTCCCACATCTCAGTGCTGCACTCATTACTTACCAGTCCCACATCTCAGTGCTGCACTCATTACTTACCAGCCCCACATCTCAGTGCTGCACTCATTACTTACCAGCCCCACATCTCAGTGCTGCACTCATTACTTACCAACCCCACATCTCAGCGCTGCACTCATTACTTACCAGTCCCACATCTCAGTGCTGCACTGATTACTTACCAGTCCCACATCTCAGTGTTGCACTCATTACTTACCAGTCCCACATCTCAGTGCTGCACTGATTACTTACCAGTCCCACATCTCAGTGCTGCACTCATTACTTACCAGTCCCACATCTCAGTGCTGCACTCATTACTTACCAGTCCCACATCTCAGTGCTGCACTCATTACTTACCAGTCCCACATCTCAGTGCTGCACTCATTACTTACCAGTCCCACATCTCAGTGCTGCACTCATTACTTACCAGTCCCACAGCACATAGGATATTAACATATTGCAGATGTGCTGCAGATTTTCACATGCTAATAGACTTGCTTAGGGAACAGCAAAAATCTGCTGCTTTTCTGTAACATATGTTCGCACCCATAGACTATCCTCTTCTATAACGACACAAACTCCAATGCCATCATCACTGGAACTGTAGGTCATTGTGCACTGGTTAGTTTCTTTATGCACAACCCCAATATGATAGCATGCAAAAGTGTGCCAGCATATAGTTATTGACAGAGGTCGCACTACATTTTTTTCCAGAAGAGAAAAAATACTCCTCCAACCAAGAGTACGAAATTTGCAGTAATTCAAATACATAATGTAGCGGCCGACACTCGCTCACATCTGCGTTTAGAGCACTTTTGTGGCCTGGTAAAAAAAAAGGCAGGCTCGTAAATAAAAACTGAACAGACTCCATCATAGTAAGCGGGGTCTGTTCAGCTTCTTTCCTGTCAGGCCGGGTTAACATGACATTGTTGCCATATATTTAATATACACACAAAAATATATACATTAACAGACACCTCTGACAGCCTTCATACTGTGGCATCTGTCACCATAGAATTCCATTGAAAAAAAAAAAAAATACGTTAATCTACATGTTTTTTGCAGGATGGAAAAACATGGTACACTACACTTTCCCATCATGCAGAGTCCTCAAAAAAAATTGTGAGGGTTTTCACAGTATGGCGTCTGTTGATCGTGTGACAAAAACCCAGCCTTAGGTGGCCGATCCCGCACTTCCGTTATTTTCATTGTTCTGCTCCATTACAGAGGTGGGGATTTATGCAGGGGACTAGAGATGAGCAAATTTCATTACCACGGACCATAACGCAATTCTATGACTGAATGCCTTTAGAGGCATTCCGTCATAATAGAAGTATATGGGCTGCATAATGGATCCGTTCCATCTTAGTTATGCAGGAGAGGACTCCCCTGCATAACAGAAACGGGACAGTTCAGTTATGAAGCCCATAGACTTCTATTACGACAGAATGAATAACAGAAGGCCTTTAGAATTGCATTATGGTCCATGGTAATGGAATCCATAACACAATTCTGCTTTTACCAGCAAACAAATTTCATAACATGAAATTCGCTCATCTCTACAGGGGACCATTACTGGTCTAGGGTACTTTCACACTTGCGTTGGTGCGGATCCGTCTGTTTATTTGCACAGACGGATCCGCACCTATAATGCAAACGTTAGTATCCATTCAGAACTGATCCGTTTGCATTAGCTTTTAAGAAAAATGTAAAAGTCAAAACGGATCTGTTTTGAATTACATTGAAAGTCAATGGGGAACGGATCCGTTTTCAAATGCACCATATTGTGTCATTCAAAACGGATCTGTTAGGCTCCGCCTCTTCAGACGGACACCAAAATGCTGCAAGCTGCGTTTTGGTGTCCGCCTCCAAAACAGAACAGAAGAGGAACGGAGCCGAACTGATGCATTCTGAACGGATCCTTATCTATTCAGAATGCATTGGGGCTGAACTGATCAGTTTTGGACCGTTTGTGAGAGCCCTGAAATGGATCTCACAAACGGAATCCAAAACGCCAGTGCTAAAGTACCTTAAATAACATCAAGCTTTTATAGCAAAGTTATAAAGTCCAGTCCAATATGGCAGATCTTCCCTGTACTTTACCACTCAGCTATAATAGCCTGTCTGTATTACTACACTGAACCATATATATATGTGTGTGATGTATCAAGGTCAGTGTGTGATCATCAGACACTGCACTACATACATCTCGATACGTTACACACTGCTGTCACCTTGTTCTGCGTCCATCTTCATGTCCGGGTCTTCAGCTCCACCACTGCCAGGGTCCTCGTGCAGCGCGCCCGGCACTCTATATTCAAACATCCCCCAGGAGCCGCCCCCTCCTCCTTCCAGCACCCACTGGCTTGCCCTGATGCAGGACCTGCATCGTTCCTGCGCCTGCCCTAACTAACCAATCTCAAAGCTTCTTGCTGTCCGGAGCTTTGCTATTGGTTATTGCAGACGCCGGCTGCATCGCTGTGCTGCTTGTGCGGTTCACAGCGCGCCCTACGCTGATGAAAAGCAGGGAAAAGTCTAAGGCGTATTGGTACACCTTAGACTTTTCTCCAGGGAGTAAAATCACACTTGTACAGGCGTTATTGCAACCTCTGGTTATTGTAAACTAAATCTAAAAGTCCCTAGGTGCTATTTTTTTTTATACATTTACATTTTTTTTTATAAATAAAAATACACATTTTTAAAAACAAAAAAGAATTTAATGACATTATATATATATAACATGTAATAACATTTGGAAAGTCCCTGCGCAGACGGGCTCTTCATCCTTCTCTCTCGTCATGTTGACATCCGCTTCGGAGCATGCCTGTTAAAAACAAATGCTTTTGAATAAAAGATCCGAGTCCAGCGAGTCACCCCTCGTCACCAGAGTCCCATTACCAGAAATTGCATTCGGCCCCGTCTCCGATTAACCGCTTCAGGACCGCCGTACGCAGGATTGCGTCCTGCGGGCGGTCCTGTTCTTCTGATCGGACGCGCCGGGACGTCATCTCGCGAGACGCGAGACTTCCTGTTCACAGCGTCTGGCGTCTGAAGAGTTGTACTACAGCCTGCCAGCGATGATCAATCGCTGGCAGGCTGTAGATGCGATATAAATCGCATCAAACAGCTATATCAGACGCTGTTTTATGAACAGCGTCTGATATAGCTGCTACCTGGTCCTCTGGTGGTCCCATTTTCTGGGATCGACCACCAGAGGACCAGGTAACACAGTAAAGTTGCACCAAACACTACACTAAACCCCCTCCCACCCCCCCCTCACCTATTAACCCCTTGATCACCCCATCTAGACCCCTGATCACCCCCTGTCATTGATCACACCCCTTGTAAGGCTCCATTCAGACGTCCATATGTGTTTTGCGGATCCGTGGATTCACGGATCCGTGGATTCACGGATCCGCGGATTCGATCCGCGGATCCGATCCGCAGATCCTCAAAACACGGACACCGGCAATGTGCTTTCCGCATTTTGCAGATCCGCACATTGCCAGAACTATATAGAAAATGCTTTTTCTTGTCCGCAATTGCGGACAAGAATAGGACGTGTTCTATATTTTTGCGGAACGGAAGTGCAGACCCGGAAGCGCGGATCCGTAATTCCGGATCCGAGCGGGACAAAGTCTGTCCCCATAGAAATGAATGGGTCCGCAATTCCGTTCCGCAAACAGAATTGCGGACGTGTGAATGGGGCATAAGGGTCCCCTATCACCACCAGTTAGTTAGCTACTTGTTAGGTAGCTAGCGCCCAGCCCACCGCACCGCAGTCACTGATTTTGGCAGAGATTTATTCATCCACATTGATCGATGCGAATGAAGAAATCTGTGCCGTTCATTTTTTTTTTTCAGCGCAGAGGCTGAACGGAAAAAATCTCATTACCCGTATGCTCAATATAAGGAGAATCGCAGAAACTCCTAATGCTGGCCATACGTGTAATGATTGCGGAGACCCTCAAATGCCAGAGCAGTACAAAAACCCCACATGTGACCCCATTTTAGAAAGAAGACACCCCAAGGTATTCCGTGATGGGTATGGTGAGTTCATGCAAAATTTTATTTTTTGTCACAAGTTAGTGGAATATGAGACTGTAAAAAAAAAAATCAATTTCCGCTAACTTGTGCCAAATTTTTTTTTTCTGTGAACTCGCCATGCCCCTCACGGAATACCTTGGGGTGTCTTCTTTCCACAATGGGGTCACTTGTGGGGTATTTATACTGCCCTGGCATTTTAGGGGTGCTAAAGCGTGAGAATCCAAATGCGTAAAAATGGCCTGTAAAATCCTAAAGGTACTCATGGGAATTAGGGCCCCTTTGCGCATCTTGGCTGCAAAAAAGTGTCACTCATGTGGTATCGCCGTACTCAGGAGAAGTAGGGCAATGTGTTTTGGGGTGTATTTTTACATATACCCATGCTGGGTGAGAGAAATATCGCTGTAAACGACAACTTTTTACATTTTTTTACGCATTTTTCTTCTCACGCTTTAGGGCCCCTAAAATGCCAGGGCAGTATAAATACCCCACATGTGACCCCATTTTGGAAAGAAGACACCCCAAGGTATTCGCTGAGGTGCATAATGAGTTCATGAAAAATTAAACTTTTTGTCAAAAGTTAGCGGAAAGGGAGACTTTGTGAGAAAAAACAAAAAAAAATCAATTTCCACTAACTTGTGCCAAAAAAAAAAATATTCTATGAACTCGCCATGCCCCTCATGGAATACCTTGGGGTGTCTTCTTTCCAAAATGGGGTCACATGTGGGTATTTATACTGCCCTGGCATTTTAGGGGCCCTAAAGCGTGAGAAGAAAAATGCGTAAAATGCCCTCCTAAAGGTACTCATTGGATTTGGGCCCTTTGCGCATCTTGGCTGCAAAAAGTGTCACACATGTGGTATCGCCGTACTCAGGAGAAGTAGGGCAATGTGTTTTAGGGTGTATTTTTACATATACCCATACTGGGTGAGAGAAATATCTCTGTAAATTGACAACTTTGAATAAAAAATGTAAAAAGTGGTCGTTTACAGCGATATTTCTCACACGCAGCATGGGTATATGTAAAAATACACCCAAAACACATTGCCCTACTTCTCCTGAGTACGGCGATACCACATGAGTGACACTTTTGCAGCCAAGATGCGCAAAGGCCCTAAAACCAATGAGTACCTTTAGAATTTCACAGGGCATTTTTATGCATTTGGATTCTCACACTTTAGGGGCCCCTAAAATGCCAGGTGAGTATAAATACCCCACATGTGACCCCATTTTGGAAAGCGGAAATAGTTTATTTTTATTTTTTTATTTTGTTTTTACAAAGTCTCATATTCCACTAACTTGTGACAAAAATAAAATTTTACATGAACTCACCATACCCCTCACAGAATACCTTGGGGTGTCTTCTTTCCAAAATGGGGTCACATGTGGGGTATTTATACTGTCCTGGCATTTTAGGGGCCCCTAAAGCGTGAGAAGAAGTCTGGAATCCAAATGCGTAAAAATGGCCTGTGAAATCCTAAAGGTACTCATTGGTTTTAGGGCCTTTGCGCACCTAGGCTGCAAAAAGTGGCACACATGTGGTATCGCCGTACTCAGGAGAAGTAGGGCAATGTGTTTTGGGGTGTATTTTTATATATACCTATACTGTGTGTGAAAAATATCTCTGTAAACGACAACTTTTAAAAATTTTATACAAAGTTGTCAGTTTACAGAGATATTTCTCTCACCCAACATGGGTATATGTAAAAATACACCCTAAACACATTGCCCTACTTCTCCTGAGTACGGCGATACCACATGTGTGACACTTTTTGCAGCCTGAGTGCAAAGGCCCAAATTCAACGAGTACCTTTAGATTTTACATGGCGGCTCACAATTTAGCCCCGCCCAAAATGCCAGAACAGTAAACACACCCCACAAATGACCCCTTTTCGGAAAGTAAACACCTGAGGTATTCACTGAGGGGCATAGTGAGTCCGTCTGAGATTTCTTTTTTTGCCAGAAGTTAGCAGAAATTGAAACTTTTTATTTATTTTTTTCTCAGAAAGTGTCATTTTCCGCTAACTTGTGAAAAAAATGAAATGATACATGAACTCACCATGCCCCCCGCGAATACTTTGGGGTGTCTTCTTTCTAAAATGGTGTGATTTGGGGGTATTTATACCATCCTGACATTCTAGCACCTGAAGAAACATGACAGGCGCTCAGAAAGTCAGAGCTGCTTCAAAATGCCGAAATTCACTTTTTGCACCATAGTTTGTAAACGCTATAACTTTTACCCAAACCAATAAATATACACTTATTGGACTTTTTTTTATCAAAGACATGTAGAACAATAAATTTAGAGAAAAATTTATATAGAAATGTAGTTTTTAAAAAAAAAAATTTACAACAGAAAGTGAAAAATGTCATTTTTTTGTAAAAATTTCGGTAATTTTTGATTAATAGCAAAAAAAGTAAAAATGTCAGCAGCAATGAAATAGCACCAAATGAAAGCTCTATTAGTGAGAAGAAAAGGAGGTAAAATTCATTTGGGTGGTAAGTTGCATGACGGAGCAATAAACGGGTAAAGTAGTGTAGTGCGGAATTGTAAAAAGTGGCCTGGTCTTTAAGGGTGTTTAAGCTAGGGGGGCTGAAGTGGTTAAAGACCATCATTGTGGATCAGGGACAAGTAGATAGGGAATAGTCAGAAAAGTGCATTTACACCATCAGATTATATGACCAATTTCTGTCCAATTAGACCAATAATTCCTGTGTGTAACAAAAGATCCGTGTAAGCGGCCATTTGACCAATAATTGGTCATAAAATCTGTCAGTGTAAATGTCCCCTTAGGCTGGTTTTAGACGAGTAGATGCCACACATGACATCCGCTCCGTGAATGAGAGCCGAGACCAGCAGCAGACAGAAGCACGGAGCGTTAACATGACGGATATTGCTCTGTGCCTCTCTATGATCTTTTTACTACAAAATCACATTGAGATAAAGTTGTCACAGAGAGGCACCGAACGTTATCAATCATGTTACCGCTCCACGCTTCTGAGGTAGGTCTTGGCTATCACTCACGAAGCGGCGCATGGCATCCGCTCGTGTGAAACCAGCCTTGGCCTACTTTCACACTTGTCATAGTTTTATTCCAGCTGCCTCTCGGCATGGTTTGCCATTCCGGCCCCAGAACTACGCCCCCTCCCATGATAGTCAATGGGGCCAGAGCGGTAGTCCGGGGCCACACGTACACTAGTGGCAGGACGGATTCGACAGGCTGTTCACCCGCCGGAGGTCCCTGCTGCTAGTGTGAAAGTAGCCTCAGTTATTGGGCAACAAATGTTCATATGAATGCTCGTCGTCCGCTAATCGGGCCGTGTAAGAGGTTCTTCAATCAATTGACGAACAACTGCTAACTTTGTGCATGTACTTACTGTACACTGTAAAATGCAAATGCTGCGGTGATCAGGTGACTTCTCTTCACTCAGCTGATCGGCGGGGCCCAGGTGTCAGACCCCCGCCGATCTGGAGGGAATGGGTTAGGTTGAAGATTTGGCATGTGGGTGACATTTTAATTTTTACTTCAGGCAGCAGAAAGGCTAGAATCGCCCACCGCTGTGGCTTTGCTGAATAGCAGGGTTCACATTCCCAGCACAGCTAAGCATAGATGGTGGCTGCGGTGACTGGAAATCCCACACCACATTCACAGCACTGTGTGAATCCAGCCCATGGGTGTGCACACACGTTGCAGAAACGCTATAGATTTTGCTGGTCCCAACGTAAGTCTATCAGCAGGTCAAAATCTGCAGCGTTTCTGCAACGTGTGTTCACACCCTAAGGCCTCAAGCACACGGCCGTTGTGGTTCCGTTCATTGGGGACCGCAAGCAATGTCCGTGCGGCAGCCATGACAGATCCGCACCAGATGCCAGTGTGAAAGTAGCCTACGACTTCTGCTGAAACAAGCATTTACTAACAGATACATTATATTGCCATCTTCCATCTCAGAGTAACGCGCCCTTTCAACCTAAGGCCTCTTGCAGACGAGCATATGCTGCCCGTGGACATATTTCAGTGGCATCGCTCCTGTGAACTGCAGTGCACAGCATCAGGAGTCTATGATGGTGTGCGCTACCAGACACCGCGGGGTTACTGTCCCGTGCTCGTAGGATTACACTCCTCGGCAAGAAGCCTAACTAGCATCCCGCAGATACTAAGCCGGAATATCCTAAACAGTGTCCCACAGTTACCCAATGTACACATCTCACCATCATGCCAGCCCCCCATCTGCACCCACCATATCCACGTTCCCAAACACACACACATCCCCCACACACACACCCGTTAACCCCCCCCACACACTTCCCCCCATGTTCACCTCCCCACACACCCCCCCCATGTAAACCCCCCCACGTTCACTTCCCCCCAACGCACACTTCTCCCCATGTTTATCCCCCCAACACACACTCCAACCCCCACACACACTCCCCCCCATGTTCACCCCCCCACACACACACACACACACTTCCCCCCCATGTTCATTCCCCCATACACCCACCCCATATTCTCACACACTCGTGTTCTCACACACACACTCCTCCCCCATGTTCATTCCCCCACACACAAACCCCCCCGCCCATGTTCACCCCCACACCTCCATGTTCCCCCCCCATACACACACTTCCCCCCCATGTTCACCCCCCCCAACGCACACTTCCCCCCAACGCACACACTGCAACCCCCACACACCCCCATACACCCACCCCATATTTACACACACTTCCCCCCCATGTTTACACTCACACACACACTCTTCCCCTCCCCCTGTTCACTTTCCCCCGAGGCGTGCTCCCCCCCATGTTCACTTCCCCCCGACGCAAATCCCCCCCACACACACACTCCCCCCCATGTTCTCCCACACACACTCCTCCTCATGTTCACACCTCCATGTTCTCACACACACACACTTCCCCCCATACACACACACTTCCTCCCCGTGCTTTCCCCCCACGTTCACTTCCCCCCGACGGACGCTTTACCCCCCCCCCACACTCCCCCTCCATGTTCATCCCCCCCAGACACACACACTCCCCCCATGTTCTCACACACACACACACACACTTCCCCTCACACACTCCCCCCCATACACACATTCGCCCCCTCATGTTCACACCCCCATGTTTACCCACACACACGCTTCCTCCCCCGTTCACCCCCCCCATATACCCCCCCACCATGTTCACCCCCCATACACACACTTCCCCCATGTTTACCCTCACACACTCCCCCCCATGTCCACCTCCCCACACACACTTCCCCTCCCTCCGTTCACTTTCCCCCGAGGCGCGCTTTCCCCCCACGTTCACCCCCCCCGTACGCTTTCCCCCCACGTTCACTTTCCCCCGACGCACACTTCCCCCCATGTTCATCCCACACACACTCCCCCCATGTTCTCACACACACACTCCCCCCCATGTTCTCACACACACACTCGCCCCCCATGTTTACCCACCCACACACACGCCCCCCCGTTCACTTTCCCCCTATGTTCAACACCCCCCCCGCTTCCCCCCCACATTCATCCCCCCATACACACACTTCACACCCCCATGATCTCACACACACACACTTCCCTTCACACACTCCCCCCCATACACACACTCCCCCTCATGTTCACACCCCCATACACACACTTCCCTCACACACTCTCCCCCACTTCCACCCCCTGCGCTTTCCCCAATACACCCCCCATACCCACACTTCCCCCATGTTTACCCTCACACACTCATTTCCCTCCATGTTCACCTCCCAACACACTTCCCCTCCCTCCGTTCACTTTCCCCGAGGCGCTTTCCCCCACGTTCATCCCCCCTATGTTCACCCCCCATACACACACTTCCCCCCATGTTTACCCTCTCACACTCCTCCCCCATACACACACTCCCCCCCCATACACACACTCCCCCCCCCAAGTTCACCTCCCCACACACACTTCCCCTCCCTCCGTTCACTTTCCCCGAGGCGCTCTTCCCCCACGTTCACTTCCCCCACACACTCCCCTATGTTCTCACACACACACTCCTCCCCATGTTCTCACACACACACTCCCCCATGTTCTCACACACACACACTCCCCCATGTTTACCCCCCACACACACTGTTCACTTTCCCCGAGGCGCGCTTCCCCACGTTCAACACTCCCGCGCTTCCCCACATCATCCCCCCAAGACACACAATTCCCCCACCCCATATTCACACACCCACCCGTGTTCTCATACACACACTCCCACCCTCATGTTCACAGCCCCATGTTCTCACACACACACACTTCCCCTCACACACTCCCCCTCATGTTCACACCCCCATACACACACTTCCCCTCACACTCTCCCCCATGTTCACCTCCCACACACACACACTTCCTCCCCGAGGCGCTTTCCCCCACGTTTCCCCCATACTCCCCGCGCTTTCCCCCATACACCCCCTCATGTTCACCCCCATACACACACTTCCCCCCCATGTTTACCCTCACACACTCACTTCCCCCCCATGTTGACCCTCACACACTCCCCCCCCCCATGTTCACCTCCCCACACACTTCCCCTCCCTCCTTTCACTTTCCTCCGAGGCGCGCTTTCCCCCCACGTTCATCCCCCCCATACACCCCCCCCCCCTCTTATTCACCCCCCATACACACACTTCCCCCCATGTTTACCCTCACACACTCCCCCCCCCACCACACACACACACAACCCATGGTTCACCCCCCCCCCCACCACCCCACCACACACACACCACACACACAACCCCTGGTTCACTCCCACCACCACACACACACACACAACCCATGGTTCACCCCCCCCCCCACCACACACACACACACACACACACAACCCATGGTTCACCCCCACCACCACACACACACATTTTGCCGCCATGTCTACTACCCCTCCACACATTTTGCCGCCATGTCTACTACCCCTCCACACATTTTGCCGCATGTTTACCCTCCACACTTTTCCTTCCATGTTCACCCCTTCGGTTGTTACATTATAAATACGGGCTCCCTCTGCCAAGTTCTTCAGCAGTAAAGTACATCCAATATTATAAATGTTAAATACCTCCAATGAGGAGCGCTGCTCTCCGCTCACTTCAGACGCCATCTCTCTGAATGAGGATGCGTCCGCTCTGCACAGTGACGTCAGAAGGTCCTTCCCGTTCATGGGATTTAGCCTTTACCTACTAAAGTATTATGAACATTGCATCCAGGAGAGTGTGAGATCAACACAAACTAATACCCTGCATTCCCCTCCAGCTGCATTGATACAAGCTGTTTTCTGGAAGACACTGTGTGGACTCTCCTAGTGGATATTTCTCATGCTGATATTGAAATCTTCACAAGGCAAATGCTTAGAGCCTAAGGACCCCGTTCTGAATCATATAGCTTAGTAAAGTGCAGGGAATCATAGGTTCTGGACTTGGACACCAGTTAAGGATTTTTCCTGCACAAGTGAGCTGCACTGTCCGCCATTTTTAGAAATATTTAACCGAGAAGACGGGCCCCAACGCATGCAGCTGCCAACTATTTTCCCTTTTCTTTTCTGCTAACGCCGGGACTATATTTGTGTTTCCTTTGGGTATATTTAAGCGTCGGAAGCCTTCTACAGGGTTTAACCGCTACAGGACCGCCTAACGCAGGGATGCATCGGCACGTCATCTCGCGAGAGCCGAGACTTCCTGTGAACGCGCGCGCGCGCGTTCACAGTGAAGCGCATCTCGGGAGTTCTGCTACAGCCTGCCAGCGATGATCCATCGCTGGCAGGCTGTAGATGCGAATTAAATCGCATCAAAGAGCTATATCAGACGCTGTTTTGTGAACAGCGTCTGATATACCTGCTACCTGGTCCTCTGGTGGTCCCATTTGCTGGGATCGACCACCAGAGGACCAGGTAACTATGTAAAGTTGCACCAAACACTACACTAACCCCTTATCACCGCCAGTTAGTTAGCTACTTCTTAGGTAGTTAGCGCCCAGCCCACCGCACCGCAGTCACTGATTTTGGCAGAGATTTTTTCATCCACATTGATCGATGCGAATGAAAAAATCTGTGCCGTTCATTTTTTTTTTCAGCGCAGAGGCTGAACGGAAAAAATCTCATTACCCGTATGCTCAATATAAGGAGAATCGCAGAAACTCCTAATGCTGGCCATACGTGTAATGATTGCGGAGACCCTCAAATGCCAGGACAGTATAAATACCCCACATGTGACCCCATTTTAGAAAGAAGACACCCCAAGGTATTCCGTGAGGGGTATGGCGAGTTCATGCAAAATTATATTTTTTGTCACAAGTTAGTGGAATATGAGACTGTAAAAAAAAAAAAAAAAAAAAAAAAAATTTCCGCTAACTTGTGCCAAATTTTTTTTTTTCTGTGAACTCGCCATGCCCCTCACGGAATACCTTGGGGTGTCTTCTTTCCACAATGGGGTCACATGTGGGGTATTTATACTGTCCTGGCATTTTAGGGGTCCTAAAGCGTGAGAATATAAATGCGTAACAATGGCCTGTGAAATCCTAAGGCCCCTTTCACACGAGCGAGTTTTCCGCGCGGGTGCAATGCGTGACGTGAACGCATAGCATCCGCACTCAATCCTGACCCATTCATTTCAATGGGTCTGTGTACATGAGCGTTTTTTTTCACGCATTACTTGCGCGTTGCGTTAAAATCACAGCATGCTCTATATTCTGCGTTTTTCACGCAGCCCTAGCCCCATGTAAGTGAATGGGGCTGCGTGAAAAATGCACTGTATCCGCAAGCAAGTGCGGGTGCGTTGCGTTTTTCACTGATGGTTGCTAGGAGATGTTGTTTGTAAACCTTCAGTTTTTTATCACGCGCATGAAAAACGCATCAAAACGCATTGCACCCGCGCGGAAAAAACTGAACAACTGAACGCAATCGCAGGCAAAACTGAATGGCTTTGCCTGTGAAATCGCACAGTTTTCACTGAACGCATCCGCAACGCATCCGGACCTAATCCGGACACGCTCGTGTGAAAGAGGCCTAAAGGTACTCATTGGTTTTAGGGCCCCTTTGCGCATCTTGGCTGCAAAAAAGTGACACATGTGGTATCGCTGTACTCAGGAGAAGTAGGGCAATGTGTTTTGGGGTGTATTTTTATATATACCCATACTTTGTGTGAGAAATATCGCTGTAAACTACAACTTTTTAATTTTTTTATTCAAAGTTGTCAATTTACAGAGATATTTCTCTCACCCAGCATGGGTATATGTAAAAATACACTCCAAAACACATTGCCCTACTTCTCCTGAGTACGGTGATACCACATGTGTGACACTTTTGCAGCCAAGATGCAAAGGGCCCAAATTCAATGAGTACCTTTTAGGAGGGCATTTTTACGCATTTTCTTCTCACGCTTTAGGGCCCCTAAAATGCCAGGGCAGTATAAATACCCCACATGTGACCCCATTTTGGAAAGAAGACACCCCAAGGTATTCGCTGAGGGGCATAGTGAGTCCATGAAAAATTTAACTTTTTCTCAAAAGTTAGCAGAAATGGAGACTTTGTGAGAAAAAACAATAAAAAATCAATTTCCACTAACTTGTGCCAAAAAAAAATCTTCTATGAACTCGCCATGCCCCTCATGGAATACCTTGGGGTGTCTTCTTTCCAAAATGGGGTCACATGTGGGGTATTTATACTGCCCTGGCATTTTAGGGGCCCTAAAGCGTGAGAAGAAAAATGCGTAAAAATGCCCTCCTAAAAGGTACTCATTAGAATTTGGGCCCCTTTGCGCATCTTGGCTGCAAAAAAGTGTCACACATGTGGTATCGCCGTACTCAGGAGAAGTAGGGCAATGTGTTTTGGGGTGTATTTTTACATATACCCATGCTGGGTGAGAGAAATATCTCTGTAAATTGACAACTTTGAATAAAAAAAATTAAAAAGTTGTAGTTTACAGCGATATTTCTCACACAAAGTATGGGTATATATAAAAAATACACCCCAAAACACATTGCCCTACTTCTCCTGAGTACGGCGATACCACATAAGTGACACTTTTTTGCAGCCTGGGTGCGCAAAGGGGCCCAAATTCCAACGAGTACCTTTAGGTTTTACATGGCGGCTCACAATTTAGCCCCGCCCAAAATGCCAGAACAGTAAACACACCCCACAAATGACCCCATTTCGGAAAGTAGACACCCCGAGGTATTCACTGAGGGGCATAGTGAGTCCGTCTGAGATTTTTATTTTTTTTGCCAGAAGTTAGCAGAAATTGAAACTTTTTTTTTTTTTCTCAGAAAGTGTCATTTTCCGCTAACTTGTGAAAAAAAATGAAATGATACATGAAGTCACCATGCCCCTCCGCGAATACTTTGGGGTGTCTTCTTTCTAAAATGGTGTCATTTGGGGGGTATTTATACTATCCTGACATTCTAGCACCTGAAGAAACATGACAGGTGCTCAGAAAGTCAGAGCTGCTTCAAAATGCCGAAATTCACTTTTTTGCACCATAGTTTGTAAACGCTATAACTTTTGCCCAAACCAATAAATATACACTTATTGGACTTTTTTTTTTTTATCAAAGGCATGTAGAACAATAAATTTAGAGAAAAATTTATATAGAAATGTAGTTTTTTTTAAAAAAATTTACAACAGAAAGTGAAAAATGTCATTTTTTTTGCAAAAATGTCGTTAAATTTGTATTAATGGCAAAAAAAGCAACAATGAAATACCACCAAATGAAAGCTCTATTAGAGGTGAAGAAAAGGAGGTAAAATTCATTTGGGTGGTAAGTTGTATGACGGAGCAATAAACGGTGAAAGTAGTGTAGTGCGGAATTGTAAAAAGTGGCCTGGTCATTAAGGGTGTTTAAGCTAGGGGGGCTGAAGTGGTTAATATACTCA
Source organism: Bufotes viridis (assembly GCA_033119425.1). Lineage (NCBI taxonomy): Eukaryota > Metazoa > Chordata > Amphibia > Anura > Bufonidae > Bufotes > Bufotes viridis. Next base: position 351,164,660 of record CM065592.1, read on the forward strand.
GCTGTTGTATTTTCATTTGATTAGAGTCAATATCTAACTTTTATTGTATTCTCACCATAGTTTATCTTTGCAGTGAAATTTTTGTGTAAGAAGCTGTTTGACCGCGCATTACATGTAATACTGCAGTCATTTTATAACTAGTAATATTCTGTGCAAGTTTGACTGCTTACCATTATTTTGTTTAGGGTCACATTGTAGAAAATAGACGGGCCCATTGTTCATATAAACGGTGTCTGAGCATTGGGGAAGAAAAAGGGAGTTCACCAGAGCAAAGAGAGATCTGAACCTACTATTCCACTTCTAAGGCACAGCCATGGGTGTGCTATATGAAAATCACTGAAATTGAAAGGGGACTGAAAGGGTCTATCACAGCTGTATTACAGTGGAGGGTCTATTTTTTATAAGCTTTAGTTTCAATATATAGACAGAAGGTTGTAGTGAACTTTGGACTGCAATGTAGCAGTAAAACTGGTTATATTGCAGTCCAATATCTATAAGCTGTACAGGCACATGCGGGTTCTATTATGTGAAAACAAACTATTTTGTTGACATATAGGCACATGCGGGTTCTATTACGTGAGAACAACCTATTTTGTTCACATATGATGAGATGACAGAAAATACAGGAAAAGACGTATGTGATCTGTGATTGGTTAACTAAAACATCATGCCATTCATTACTGCTATATATACCTCATGCTGTGAAATAAATATTTAGAGAGGATTTGAATCAACACGAAAAAGCGTGTCTTGATTGGGTCTCTCTCCTGACGTCAGAGAATCTAAAATGATGCCGAACACCAGAATCTGCTAATAGGGGTCTCAATCAGAAAGGATAGTCCTAACAATTTGGGGGCTCGTAATCCGGGATCGAGAAGCCATCCTTGACGCTCTGGTAAGAGGTGACATTAATTTTGTCCCCTTCCTTGCCGGGTCCGAGGCACTGGCTACACTCGCAATATACGTAAGTACAGAATTTTGTATCTGGGATACATAGACTCAGGGAGTCTGATAAGTGCACTAAGTGTCAGGGACACGTTTGTTACAACTCTGGGAGTTGTACACAGTTACATAGACTCAGGGAGTCTGATAAGTGCACTACGTGTCAGGGACACGTTTGTTACAACTCTGGGAGTTGTACACAGTAAGTGAGGTACTCTGGGAAGTACCCCGTAAAACTGTACTTCAGAAGGGCCCAGGCAATCCCCTATAAAAAAAAAAAAAAAAAAATCTGTTTAGGGAGCAGAAGGTTTTCGGCTTCATTTTTGATTTTTAATAGGATAGTTTTAGACGTTTGCATGATAAATTGTTTTGATAATTATAAATGTCTGCATGCTAAATTGTTTGATAATTATAGAAGTTTTGCATGATAAGTTGTTTTGTCTACCGTAGTTATATAGGAGGAAGTGACAAGCTGGGTGGTAAGTGTACAGCTGTCATCCTACAAACTGTCTGTTTTGTTTTGTTTTTTGTTTTTGTTTTTTTGCTATTACTGTTTTGAATTTCTTTTTTGTAAAGAAAATAAGTTTTGATTATGGGTAGTCAAAAATCAAAGACAGAATACCCTAGACCAGAACCAGGAGAAACATGTAAACAATATGTTGCCCGAGTCAGTCCTACAAATTATTATCTTGTTAACCCATGGGTGGATAATTTGGCAGGATGGACAGAGGCAATGGAAGCGGTAGACCCCTTTCCCAGGGAAGGAGACAATAGCATATATCACATGGACATGGTCAAGGGTCTATGCTTAGGCGACACTGCCGCCTGGCCATATTTTGAACCTGACCCTTCATGGGATATGGATTATATGCAGAAAGGAGGAGAACAATGGCTAGAGATAGCTCCTCACTGATATGATCCTAGCATGTGCAAGACAAAAGGTTTAAAAAGATCAAAAGACGATAGAAAACTACATGAGATACAGACTAAGAAGGAAAATGATACAAAACAACAGATGTATCCCCCACCTTCATATGTACATAAAATTAACTGTTTAGCGCTCAGGATTTAATTGCAGCCAGTCACATAATAGCAGGACATGCAGTTAGTAAACAACCCCCACCCCCAATTGTATCGAGATATAATTTAAGGAACAAGGGTTAAGTGGAAAAGGATAGTGAGATAAGGGGACCTGAGACATCCATGCCTTTTTGACAGTTGGTAATCAACTGATGAAAAAGGCTTTGGACATAGATGACCTTAATAAAATTATTAAACACTGCCCCAAGCCTACTGTGGCTCCGTCTGGCACAGTGGCTTATTTAAAGAAAGCCTGTAAAGGGAGAAATATGCGACAGACAGCAGGAAACTTTCATAGATCAAATGATAGAAGCCAAGACTTCCAAATCATGAATAACCGCTGTTATAACTGTGGACAGCAGGGACTTTGAGCTAGACAGTGCACAACACCCAGGAGAGACACGCAGAATCAGGGGAGCACACAGCCAGCAACAGCCCATGACACAAAGGGGACAGAATACAGATAGACAGGGTACACAGACTCAGCCCAGGTTCCCCATTGATTGGAATCAGCAACAACCCTACTGACGGGGCCCGGAGGGAGTCACCCCAGCTTTCACACAGGTCACCACCCACTGGAAAGATACACCGATTATTTTGCTTAAAGATGCGGGAAGGAAGGTAGGATTCATGGTAGACAGCGGCGCCACCTCCAGTGTGTTAAACAAAGACATGTACAAGGGACCTTTAAGAAAGTCTGACCCCTCTATGGGAATTAATGGGGTATTAACTAAAACATATAAAACACATGCCCTCCCAATAGAGACAGTGGACGGTGAATACATCACGGACCATATCTTCAGCATCATACCAGATTGCCCTGTAAGTCTATTGGGAAGGGACCTGTTTGTGAAATTGGATTTGGGGGTGACAGTAAAAATGACGGATTAAGTATTCACTCAGCCACCATGCCCATAGTGACCCCAGCTACATGTACTTTTGTTAGTTTATAGGACCACCCTGAGTTAGGGGACATAAACCCTTCACTATGGTCACAGGGCGACTATGACACGGGCCTGATTGATTGCACACCTTATCAAGCACATCTTAAACCAGGTGCTACACCGGTGTATCAAAAACAGTACCCACTGTCCAAGGAAAAGATTGAGGGGTTACGGCCAATGATAGAAGAATTTCTGAAAAAGGAATTCTCGAGGAGGTGATTTCACCTTACTCCACCCCTATCAATCCTGTGACAAAGGCAGATGGTACTACTCGCTTTGTCCAGGATTTGAGGGCAATCAACAATCTCATTGTACCCATAGCCCCGGTGGTTCCTGATGTCACAACTCTCCTTTCCTCCATCCCCGCGGAAGCCGTCTGTTTTAGCGTGATTGATTTGAAAAATGCTTTCTTCTCAATCCCAGTTAAAAAGAGTACCCGACTTATTTTTGCTTTTTCCTTTGAGGGACGTCAACTGACCTGGGGTAGAATGCCACAGGGGTATGCTGATTCACCAGTTGTGTACAGCATTGTCCTCCAAGCCACTTTGAAACCCTGGCACCCCCAAGGTTCCATCCTGATACAATATGTTGATGATCTACTGTTGTGCAGCATGTCAGTGGAGGCAAGTGTAAATGATGGTATATCCTTGTTGAAATGGTTGTCAGAATGTGGTCATAAAGTGTCGTTAAAGAAACTGCAGTGGTGCAAAAAGCAGGTTGAATACTTGGGCTTTGTCCTCACACAGGGGGAAAGAAGAATCAGTCCCGGAGAATCCAGTCTATTGTGGGTCTGGTCACCCCACACCAAGAAGGAAATGCTGTCCTTTCTTGGTATGATAAACTACTGTAGACAATGGATCCCCGACTGTTCTTATTATGACAATATTTTGAGGCAAGCCACTCTGGAAGAATCCCCAGAGCTAATAAGATGGTCAAAAGAAATGTTGAATGCTTTCGACACTCTGAAATGTTCATTGATGTGTAGCCCAGGATTGGGCCTCCCTGATTATAACCTACCATTCCACATGTTTGCACGACAAAACTGTAAAACCATGGCGGGGTACTCACTCAAGAACATGGGGAAAGTTGCGTCCTTGTGCCTTTTTCTCAAAGGTAATGCCTGTCCCTGTACAAGGGATGCCGGCATGTCTGCGTACTCTTGCGGCCTGTGCGATGATGGTGGAATTGGCCACACCCTTTACGCTGGGACACCACACTGTCTTACATACCACACATGACGTAGTGGGACTACTCAGAGGTATTCATACGCAGCACATGTCAGCACAAAGGTTGTCAGGATATGAAGTCCTTTTACTCAGTGATCCATCATTACAGATTAAATATGCCTCACATACAGCAGGACCAGCACCGATACTGAATGCATTACTAGGACTGAAAGGGACAGAAGACTCCTTGCCAGACGAACATGACTGTCTCAAGGTCCTAGAATACGAAACCTCCCCAGATTAGACTTGTCAGCCACCCCCATACCAGACGCACCAGAAGTGTTTGTAGACGGTTCATGTTCACGTCCACTGGACACCGTCTACTGTGCAGCATATGCAGTAGTGATGCTGCCAGATATTATCCTTGAGTCACGACCCATTCATGTGCAATCAGCCCAAGCTGCAGAATTGATAGCGCTTATAAGGGCATGTCAAATACACAAAGGCAAACCTGTCACCATATACACAGACAGCAGATATGCATACGGGGTTGTGTGGGACCATGGGGTAATCTGGCTACGCAGGGGTTTCACCACAGCTGATGGTAAGAAAATATCACATTCCCAGCTTATAGTTGATCTGTTGGCCGCCCTCCAGCTTCCCTCACAAATAGCTGTTATACACTGCAAGGCACACACTCGAGGTAAAGACAGGATTTCCCAGGGCAATGCCCTGGCTGACAAGGTGGCAAAAGAAACGGCCCAAAAACATCCCAATCGGATCCATGATCCAGACCCTTGGGCAATGGCTTGCCTACAGCCTCCATCCCTAAGCTCCACACACATGCTGACAGAACTCCAGAGATATGTCACAGAGGAAGAAGAAAAAGACTGGGTTTACTCCTGTTTTGCAGAAAAATCCACGAACTGGATTGATCTGCAAAGAGGGGAAGCCATGTATACCCCAGCACAGCGCTGCACTTTTCATAGCACATTTTCATGGAGTAGGACACAACAGCATCAAAACAACATGCACCCTATTGAGTCAAAATTTCTACATAACAAACATGCAACATTTGGTTGCAGACTACATAGGCAGATGCCTGATCTGCCTTCGAGCTAATCCTGGTAATCCACATAGGATAGTACACCAACATCTTGATTATCCCACAACTCCATTCACCCATTTACAGGTTGACTACACACATATCCCCAAGACAAAGGGTAAGCAAGAATACGCTCTGGTCATAGTGGACATGTTTTCCAGATGGCCAGAGGTATTCCCTACAAAGGCAGAAGATGCCAAGACCACAGCAAGGATTATCACTCAGCAGATAATTCCGAGATGGGGATGTCCCCTGGTCATTGAATCAGATCGGGGCCAGCATTTACATCCAAGTTAAATAGAGAAATAGCCAGATTGCTACAGGAAAGCCACAGCAGGTACTTTTGAGAAATGGAAACAAATCCTACCTATTATATTGGCAGAAATAAGAATGACTCCTAATAAGAGGTTAGGACTGTCACCCTTTGAAATCCTCATGGGTAGGCCCTTTCCAACTCCTTGGGCAAGCCACCCCTAGTGGTACAGGAAGGCGACATAGACCAGATTAGGGAAGAATATGTCACAAAACTGATTAAAGTTCTTAGTGAAACTGAAGAAAAAGTTGCTTGTAAGTCTCCCTCTCTTCCACAGGAACCAACGCACTCCTTCAAAGCTGGAGACACGGTGGTGGTCAGGGTACTACGTAAAGGAAAAGATCCCAAGGAGCTGGCATTCGGACCCCTACCACGGTGGTAGCAGTCACTAGAACGGCGATTCTCACAGAGGAGGCTCCGATCTGGATTCATGCTAGCAGAGTGAAAAGGATCCCTGAGGCGTCTTCTCCAGTGTCCAACGAAGACAAAGAGCGGAGCTCAGAAGAAGCCTTGCCACAGGCTGAAGATGAAGACCCCACAATATTCTGGGAGATTTGTTTGTCTGCTGCTGATTATTAATCTTTCTGTTCTCTTGCCAATCGGACTTATTACCACTTGTATTTATCATCCAGAAGAGATGAGTTTATTATGTGGTGCACCAAATAATCACACAGTCTCTAAAGGAGCTCAGGAGCAAGATCCAGTTGTTCCTGGCCCCTTATATTCTGAACAGAATAGTATAATCAGGATAGTGAAGGCCCTAAATGTTAGCTCATCGTGCCTTACAGATTTACAGAGTCCACGAGACCTTATACAAACATGTGTTGTTACTGTATCCAATGTATACCCTCATTAGTTAATACATTTATGAGATGTAGGCGAGTCCCAGATACACCACAAGCTGCATACATTCAGGTAACTCAAGAAAACCCTGGGTCTCCAGAAGATTACCAAAAATATTTACAGAAATATTTTGAAAGAAAGAAACAAGAAAGGAACAACATAAATGAATAATAAAGGAAAAAAAACACATTATAATAAGGTGTTTTTTAAGAGGGGATTGAAAGGGTCTATCACAGCTGTATTACAGTGGAGGGTCTATTTTTTATAAGCTTTAGTTTCAATATATAGACAGAAGGTTGTAGTGAACTTTGGACTGCAATGTAGCAGTAAAACTGGTTATATTGCAGTCCAATATCTATAAGCTGTACAGGCACATGCGGGTTCTATTATGTGAAAACAAACTATTTTGTTGACATATAGGCACATGCGGGTTCTATTACGTGAGAACAACCTATTTTGTTCACATATGATGAGATGACAGAAAATACAGGAAAAGACGTATGTGATCTGTGATTGGTTAACTAAAACATCATGCCATTCATTACTGCTATATATACCTCATGCTGTGAAATAAATATTTAGAGAGGATTTGAATCAACACGAAAAAGCGTGTCTTGATTGGGTCTCTCTCTCCTGACGTCAGAGAATCTAAAATGATGCCGAACACCAGAATCTGCTAATAGGGGTCTCAATCAGAAAGGATAGTCCTAACAGGGACGTAAAGAGGACCTTTCACTGGTCCACAGTTTACCTGTAAGAAATATTAATGCATACAATGTGCGGTCATGTGATTGAGCACATGATGGCGTTTTGACTGAGCATGCGCGGACAATAGCAGGCGCCATTTTGGTTCCTGGCGCATACCTCACTAGAGCTCTCGCGATACGGCCAGGGAGAACAGGGACTCCAATCAATATAGGAGTTTTCCCCCCACGTGATCGTGATTGCACTTTATTATTTCTTCTGATCCTTGTTATGGGCATTTTACCCACATAAATTTACACTTTTGTAATTGTATAGATGTTGGACTATGTTTGTTAGTAACTCTTTGGTGCATATATGATTTCCCTGTCAGTGAGCATAGGCGTGCGCACGGGGTGTGCCAAGTGTGCCTGGGCACACCCTAATCAAGCTGTCAGTGCCGTGCCGGAGTTCCATGAACAAACCTTAAATCATTAGCAAACCTAACGATTTAAGGTTTGTTCATGGAACACCGGTAAGCGCTGAAAGCATTATACTTACCTCTTCCTTCCTGGTCCTCGGCGCTCCACTGTGAAGGCTGCGCACAGTGTGAGGCCATGCTGTGACCTCACACTGTACACGCTCACACAGAAGACTGTACAAGAAGATTACCGAGTGCGGGCGGCGGCGACCAGAGCAGGAATGGTAAGTGGTTTTTTTGTTTTTTTGGGGGGATGATGGAGGCACTGGGGGCTGATTTGAGGCGCTGGTTGGCTAAAGAGTGGCACTGGGGGCTAAAGAGTGGCACTGGGGGCTAAAGAGTGGCACTGGGGGCTAAAGAGTGGCTGCTGGGGCTAAAGAGAGGCTGCTGAGGGCTAAAGAGGGGCACTGGGGGCTGATATGAGGCACTGGGTGGCTGAAAAGGGGCATTGGGGGCTGTTATGAGGCACTGGAGGCTGAAGAGAGGCTGCTGGGGGCTGATGTAGGCGCTGGGGGCTGATGTGAGGCACTGTGGGGG